>NQII01005436.1:0-30198 GCA_002778355.1 Clitarchus hookeri | reverse complement strand
GTTGGCAAATTTCTGAACATGGTTCAGGGGGGAAAATTTTTTTTATACCAATATCTCGTAAATAAGCCGCACCCCACTTTTTGTGATTTTTTTTTTTTTTGTAAACATGTGCGGCCTATAAATGCTGAAATACGGTACTTTGTGAACTTGGTCTATAATACGTCAGCCCCGCTCTTGTAAATGTATGTTGTGTAGGGAAAAGACTTTCAACAGAATTGATTATACTTCAGGAAGTTTTATCAGATGCACGTGAACACAAACAGTAGCGTCATATCAAGATCTTGCGTCCTCAGGCAGACCCGCAGCAGGCGGAGAGATAAACCCCGATAGAAGGTTGAGAATGAACTGTCTTCTTCCAGGCAGATTTGTGTGATATGGCGTCTCTTGCTAAGAAAAACAAAAACCGTAAATTCGTTTTAACCGTAATTGGCGTGTACTCAAAGTATGAATGGGCTATTTCCATTAAAAACAAGTCTGCATTGATTGTAGTTAAGGCTATGTTGCTCATTTTCAAAGAACAAGTACCACGGAATTTATAGACTGATCCGGAACGGAATTCAAGAACAAATATTTAAAAAAACTTATGGTAAAACACGGAATCAACCATTACAATATGTACAGTGAGGAAAAAGCTTTGGTGGTTGAGAGAGTCAACAAAACTTTAAAACACCTATTATATAAAATTTTACTTTGAGTTGAATGCACAAGTGGTCAAAGATTTTATCACAAATTGTGTATTTTTATAATAACAAATTTCACGGAACGATCAAAATGTGTCCTGTTGACGTACATGATAATTCCCTTCTGGAAACTGTGTACAGGATTATTAAAAAGCATGATTACCGTAAAGCTAAATTTAAAATGGGTGATTACATTTGTATATATAAATATGAAAATGTATTTCATGAGTGATACCTGGTGAATTAGTTACATCAAATATTTAAAATTATGTAAGAGAGAGAGAGAGAGAGAGAGAGACACACACACACACACACACACACACACACACACACACACACTTTCCCTTGAGTGTATTATTAAGAAGATTTTAAGGGGGAACCTATTATAGGCTAACTTTATGAACATGAATTATGCCCCACCAATTTCCCACATAAATTTATTTTTAAAAAAATTCTAAAAAAATGTGAAAACAAAGCTTTAACAAGATGGGTTGGTCACCCAAAGACAGCAGACAGTTGGGTAACGAAGCATCAGCTTACATTTTTATGAGAGCAGTAAGAAAAATCGTCATCCTTCACTTTTCCTTTTGTCCGTGGGAGAACAAGTTGACCATGGGAGCAAGGTTACATCACAGAGAAGTGCTCTTCCCTGCCCAGGCTTTCCTGTAAACATGCAATTTGGGGAGGGGGGGGGCTATTAGTGGGATTAGTATAAAAGCTTTAAAAACCTCTTTCGTCTGCTCTTGTGCGACACCGACACTGAAATCATCATGCGTGACCGAAGTGATCAGCTTCTGTAGTCAGACCGATGAATGGTTTGTGGATCTGTCAGTTGGTTTATCCCCCTTCTGTGGCGTGTGGGCATCGCAAGCCAAAGGGTGGATGATTGAAATAACACCTAAATAACCATACCCGCCACGGGAGGCTCATTGTCCTTCAACCAACATCCGCTGCTCAACCAGCACCTGCTGCCTCCGTCAGTTTGACAGCGCCTCTGCTGACAGTACACCATCACCGCCCCCTGCTGACAGGATGCTCTCCCCTTCTTCCAGGTCACTGCCACCTGCCTTCTGCAGCTCAATGGCATCCCCTTCTGACAGGATACCGTCCCCTGCTGCCAAGTCACCATCACCGCCACCCACCTCTGTCAGCTCGACGGCGTCCCCTCTCCTTGCTGGCACCATCAGCACAGGAACGCTGCCTCCGACAGTACTGTCATCGCACTTAGCTGCCTCTGTTAGCCCAAGAACGTTGCCCCCACTCGTTGCTTCGCCAGACTTGTTTGAGGGAGAGACTAATTCATCCGGGTACATACCCCCAGGCAGGTACCGCCTCCAACACCTCAGGCTGAGGTAATTACACATCTTAATATCAACCTGCTGGCCAAAAGCGAGGAGAGTGATATAGAAGTACGAGCTGTTTCTCCTCGCTCTTCGTCAACAGGTATGTTTTCACCTGTTTCTCCTCACCAATTTCCTTACCCACATTATATTAATATTTACCCACCAGCTTCCCATCAACCTATCATTTTCCATTCCCATCACCACTTCAATTTCCCTCCACACCTCCACCACCTCTTCCCAACAAGGTGCATAATTACTCCAGTTTGAGGTGCATGTATGAGAGATGCACGTTGCGGCATGACATCACCAATCAACATCATTTGATTATTGGTGATTTGCGGCAGCAATTTGTCAATCGTGAGCGGGAGAGACTCTATCTGTGGAGACAACTAACTGCAGGCGGTGGAAGGGAGATAAGGGATATCTGTCAGAGGAGGCAATTTCCTCCACCCTTCCCTTCACTCCATCATCATCATCGTCGTTTTTGAAGTGTATAATTCAACTTAATACAATGTGTGTGTGAAGAGTTGTTTAAAACATTAATTTGAAAAACCATTTATGTATAAAGTTTATTTTACTTGCTTTGCAAGTGCGAGTGTGTGTATAATCATTTTTTGTAACATTAACCAAGAAGTATATGACGAAAGAAAATTTACATTTATTGGTGAGTTTTTTTCTTCCTTGAAATAAATATTAGGGTTAGAAATATTTTTTTCTTTAAATAAAGTTTTTTTTTTAATTTTTTTATTTCATTACTATGGTTCATTGGATTTTTTTCTTTTAATTTTACATAATATACATAACATTTTCTAAACTGCTTGTTTTAATTTTACTACAGCATACATATATAATTTACAGAAACCTTCTTTTAATTTTTCTGCAACATACACACAAATAAAATCATAAAATGGTGCACAATATATATTTTTAAGGATATAAATTAAATCATTCCTTAACCCTTTCCAGACCTTTCAATTTTAACTGTTTATGTTAAACACAATGACGACACTTGGTAACTGTTGGTATGTAGCAGGGAGATATGCTTTACTAACTGTTGTCAACTTAAATGTTTTGGAAAGGGTTAAACATAGTAGGGATGAGAATACATTAATTCTCTAAGAGCTTCACTCTTATACTGCGTACAGAACATTCTTTTACTACATGTATTTAACTTGTCAACATATTTCTTTACTAATGACTTAAATTGCAAATCAGAAAATACATTTTTTTAACATTAAATATTTCAGAATAATCACCACATAAACTAAGAATTATCTTTTGATATTTGCCCAGTACATAAACACAACACTCTTCATTTAAAATTTCATTAATACATTTAAATCTGTCCTCGTATGGTATTGTACCACAATCCCATTTTAAATCATGGACTTCATAGGTTTGCAAACAAAACCTAATTAGCATATGAAATTTCTTTTACTGTAAAACTATGCTTTACAATATTTTGCATTTGACGTACTAAACAGTCCCGTATAAGATGTCGGGCTTCCGTGTACATTTTGCTTTCAACCGCTGGGATTCCCGGGCTACAGTTCTCACACCACAAGTAGTACATAATATCGGGATATTCCTATATATGAACGGGTAAGAATTCATATACCAGTGGAATTTTGTGTGTTGCAAAGTATATTAGAAACTCCTTGGGTAGATATGAGAGTTTGTTCTGTATGTCAAGAGCTAACAGACTCTTACTCCTACCAAAAGCCAGTATTGCGGTATATGTTTTTAACCACAAATTTCCACAAAGTTCAAAGAATTGACATAAATTCATAATGGATACTTAACTGCACATTAGGGAAGCAATAATTTCTAGAACTTTTACGGAGCAGTGGATGCTCCCAGTGTCAGAGGAAACAGGTTTTCTCAAAGTCAGCCACTGACCCATATTCTTTGAACAGCTTCTCCGTTGCCGTTGGTGATACAGGCAGCTGGTTCCCCGCACAAAGACATGTCTTAGTTAGCTCTCCTCTGGGTGATGCACTCCCAGATATCTTGTACACATCCAATTTTGATAATGTTTAATACGCACTTTACTTATCATGTTTACATATGTTATCAGACTTTAAAAAATACTTATTGTTTGTTCACACTCCTTCCTATCCCTGTCTATCAGGAGCGAAGACTTGCTGTGCCGCACGACAAGGCGCACCCCTTCACATATAAATTTTTAGCAAAGACTAAAATAATTTTACAATATTTTCCTTATATATCACCATCTTTCACAATGGCGCTAGTCTTCACAAACACGTGGCATAGGTTACAGACCGCAGTTGCTCACCCGACATGTGTTGTCTACACAGACACATGGCATAACTTATTGACCTTGTGGGGATCGCTGCATGTGGTATAGCTTATTTAAATAGTATGAAGAGTGAGGGGTAGGGTTCAGTACCTTCCTTGACATTCATAGACGTAGGATACGTAATTACAAGTACTTGTTCTTCTGTGTAATTATACTTCAATTAGCTTTGATGGGAATTGAGCCAAGGACTAGTGCATGTGCAAATGTAATTGTGCATTAATTAGCATTGATGGGATTTGAACCAAGGAGTAGTGCATGTATAAATGTAATTAAGATTTAACAGGGTTCCGACAGTCAGGGAAAGTCGGAAGAAAAAAAAAAAGAAGTCTGTGAAAGTCAGAGATGTTAGTTTTCTGTTCACAAATAAAATTTTACCGTACTAAGTTTTTATATGAAGGCTGTTTTACCAGATTTTGTGTCACTGGCTTTCTGATGTCAGTACAGTAGATGTTTCTTCAGTATTCAGTTCTGTACAGCCTAATGTTGTTATGGCTACTGCAGTCTTCTATGGTTAGTGATAAATTATACTCTAGGTTGCAGAGGAAGTTTTCCAATTCCACAAATAAGTCTTAAGCTTCAATTGAATTTTATTTTTGTTTTCTAGTGAATTTACTTAATATATCTAACCAGTTCTTTAAAGGTTATGTATATTTTGTAAATTTCTAGAAGACTGAAAGGAGTTAGTGTTTCTTGCCTTAGGAGCTACCAGAGGCCTTTTGCTTTATAAACAGGCCACATAGTGTCCACACCATTGTCTTGGCATTGTCTCTGTAGGTACCTGTACTTGGTTGACGTTTTCAAAACAGTTTCAGGCAGCATGCATAGATACCTCTTCTTTTGCCTGCCATGCCACAGCACCTTGCCTTAGGAGCTACCAGAGGCCTTTTGGCTTTATAAACAGGCCACATAGTGTCCACACCATTGTCTTGGCATTGTCTCTGTAGGTACCTGTACTTGGTTGACGTTTTCAAAACAGTTTCAGGCAGCATGCATAGATACCTCTTCTTTTGCCTGCCATGCCACAGCACCTTGCCTTAGGAGCTACCAGAGGCCTTTTGGCTTTATAAACAGGCCACATAGTGTCCACACCATTGTCTTGGCATTGTCTCTGTAGGTACCTGTACTTGGTTGACGTTTTCAAAACAGTTTCAGGCAGCATGCATAGATACCTCTTCTTTTGCCTGCCATGCCACAGCACCTTGCAAATTCATTCCAAGATGTTTGTTGTGGACAATAATTAATTTCAATTATAATGAGTCCCGATATTGTGATATCGTAACTTGGGCTTGTTAAACTAGTGTATCTTGTCTTTCACTACTTTTCTTTTGTTTCAGGTTTAATGTTTAAGATAGTAGACTGATTTAATTAAAATGTGTGTAAAAAAAAACCAGTTTTTAATAAGCTTTGGCTGAACCTAACTTTGTTTCCTGAATTTTCATCATTGGTGCGTCCTGTGGATGCTGATAAATCAAAAGCGTTTTGCAAAGTGTCTAGCAAAACTCTGAACTTAAGCAACATGGGGAAACGAGCATTAATTTCTCATGCAAGAGCCCCAGTTCATGGAAAATTGATGGCAAGTGTGAGAAGTCAGCACTATTTATCTACTTTCTTAAAAAAGAAGTTGGTTAATGTGGACTCTGGAATTACTTGCAGCTCAACAACAGGTTTGGGCATTACTTTGAACAATGGACATGGTAGTGATTCTTCTTGCTCAAGTAGTGTGATATCATCAAAATGTAATAACCTCAAGTAAACACTGTGATTAAAAATGGACCAAGTAATTTAAACAGTTTTATTGTAAAAGAAGATATTTGGTCTTTACATGTAGTCTGCAGAAAGATGTCTTTCAATTCATGCTGTAATGTAAGTACTGTTTTTAAAATGATGTTTCTTGACAGCGCAATTGCCAGTGCATTTAGTCTTGGAGGAGAAAAGCCTTCATGTGTTATTGTTCATGGACTAGCTCCATACTTTCAGCAGAATTTACTAGATCGCCTTAAGTCATGTGATAATTTTGTGTTGTGTTTTGATGAAGCATTGAACTAAGTAATTCAGGGTGGACAGATTGATATAATCATCAGGCTTTAGGACAAAGAAAAGCAGAAAGTCACTAGCAGATACTTAAGTAGTGTGTTTCTAGACAGAAGCACAGCAGAACATTTGCTTAAGCATTTCTTGGATGGTATTGCCCCTTTGTCACTATCCAAGATAATACAGGTATCTATGGATGGCCTGAGTGTCAATTTGAAGTTTATCAGATGTCTTCAGGAACACACAAAATCTGTAACTGGCAATGAAAAGCATGATCTACTGAATCTGGGAGCATGCAGTTTACATGTAGTTCATGGTGCTTTGTAAACTGTTGGCTGGGACATGAGTACCTTATTGCGTCACTTGTATTTTCTGTTTAATAACTCTCCAGCTTCTTAACGAGTATTTTTCACAGAGTTGACAGGATGCACAAATTTCCCTTTGAAGTTTTGTAATGTCCGTTCGTTAGACAGTGCCAAGTGCTTTAAAAGAGCAGTAGACATATGGGACCATGTTGCTAAATTTGTGAATGAAGTAAAGCTTCCAAAAACAAAAGTTGTGTGGAAACCTTGGTAAAAGCAGCACATGAACCATTTATAAAATGTAAAGCAACTTTTTGCAAAACAATTGCAGATGAATGTGAACCCTACCTCCAGAAGTTCCAGACTTCGAAACCAATGAACCCATACATTTTTGAAGCTGTGGAGAAACTACTGAGAGATTTAATGAACCGCTGTGTAAAACCTGACTTGATGAAGTGCGTAGGTGCAAAATTGCTATCCATCGATGTTAAAAAATCAGTAAATTTGATTGTGTGCAATAAAGTGGATGTTGGATTTGCAGCAAAACGTTTTCTTGCCGAAGTACCAACCTCGGTCAGGGAACGAGATAAACTGGAATTCATTAATGAATGTCGTAATATGTTAACAGCAATGATTACAAAGCTTGAAGAAAGAAGCCCTTTGAAATACAAAGCTGTTAGAGTTTTGTCCTCCCTTGATCCTTCCATTATCAAATGTTCAGCTTTGCTTGGTCAGAAGAGATTTTCATTTCTTCTTGATGAACTCCTTAATTCTGGCAAAATATGTGATGATCTTGCAGAAAATGCCGAAAAGGAATATTGTAACCTGCCTCAAAAAACTGAGCTTCAGGAAATATTTCAAGAACACTGTCGATCCAACAAAGAGGCAAGTCTTGATCACATCTACAGTAGCGTCGTGAGAGGAAATGAAGTGTACAAACACCTTTGGGAAGTAATTAAGATTGCTTTTGTGCTCTCCCATGGTAATGTGACTGTAGAAGATGTTTTTTCAAATCATTACTGGTTGAAAACATGCTAGAAAAAACTGTGATTGCACAGTGTCATATTCAGGAGGAGGTACAAGCAGCAGGGAGGATCAAAAACATCAAGATTAATAGAAGGATGTGAGAAGTGCTCGAAAACGCTATTATGAATACTTAAATATTAAAAAAAAAAAAAAACAAGAAATAAGGGAGGTAGCAACCAAGAAGGCAGAAGAGAGACAGTTGAATCAACAAGTCAAAGAGCTGGAACAAGAAAGAAAAAGACCTAATGGAAACTGAAGGGAAGAAAGAAGCAATGGAAAAGGAATTAACAGAACTTGAGTTAAAAACAGCCTTGCTTTTGTAAACTATCAACAGACATATGATGAGTATTACTTTAAATATTAAGAAATATTTATCTTTTATCCACAGATAAGCAGATGTTCTTTTAGCATGAATAACATTTTTTTATCACTTTGTGAATAATTTTATTGAATTGGTAAATTATTTGTTATATTTTCTAATTAACTGCCCCTAATTGCCTCTCCCTCTCTCCATTCCAAAAGTCCCAAGGATGACTGTCACATGGGGAAATCGCAAGTTAATCTACTACTGTAAATAAAAGCAGCAGAATTATGTAAGAAGATACTGAAGTTAGGAACAAATATAATTTACAGCCTGGTGAATTTGTGTTCGGCTCGAGTCTACAATGTCAGCAAAACCCAACAGATTTAATTACCAAGGAATTAATGACTCTTTCATATACCTTATCATGTCTCACGTTTAATACAACATAACTGTATGGAATTAATGACATTGGGCAAGACCCCACTATTGGCAGGTTACGTCATGCACCCACAGCGTTACAATAAAATTGCTGGTCCAGAGGTACCACATAATATAGGCTGTAAACGGTAGTGAGCACTTTTTGAAGCCCTAGTTAATTTACCTTTTGGCCATTTTTTTTATAATTTAACCATCTTTTTTAAATAAATATTGCAATTTTATAAATAAACACACACAGTGTGTATATTCCACTGCACACTGAAGTTAATGTCTAAGGCTAAAATAAAATATATTTATTGATTATTATTCCAAATGAAAGGGCTTTCAAAAGGGCTCACTTACTATGAATAGCTTATAAGTGGACTTCAGTAGCTATTTTTTTCTGACAATTGAGTAGCAATAGCATTCTTGCATTAAAATTCAATTCAGCATTACGTATCAGTAATTATTTCACACTACTAACCTAAGTGACTGGACTATTGCCCCTTGTAAGTTGCCCTGTGAACAGTTACAATGTTAGTTAACATTCTTTAGTAGTGTGGATGTAATATTTTAATTAGTCTGGCTCACCGTTGAAGATACAACTCTGTCAGTTTGAAATGTTGCAGTTGGTTTTGATAACGCTATTGACTGTAATAATATTGTATTTTTATTTTCTTGTCTATCTCTGCAGTTAAAATGACGAAAACTTTGCTCAAATTGTTTTTGCCAACATTTTCATCAAGAAGAAAAATTTAGCTGACCATATGCAGACTGCAGACTGATATTTGCATATTCTTATTCCTTGTTGGATATTTTTTTCATTTCATTTAACTGGACTGCTATCATTAATGGACAAAAGGGTATATTTGTTTTAGTTTTGTTGTGTTTTGTTTATAATTATTAACTATTTAATTTGATTCTGGAGTTTGTATAGTTGAGCCTTGTCTGATATTTGTTTTAATGCATTCATATGGGATTATGAGCTTATTTTCATTTTCAGCTTAATATTTTTGTCAGTATCTCGAATGATTTTAGTAAATTCAAGACCTTATGCCTGTCTGTACTATAAGTTAATTGTTTGTTGTTATGGTTATCTGGGTAGTTATTTGTACCATTGCGAAGAATATTGATTTCAGATAAATGCCAGCAAATGGCATATAAATTTTCAATTTTCTTGGTTTTTGTTGTTCCTTATGAACAGAACAATGAAAGCGTGGAAATAATTTAAGTATAGGCTATTCACGGTAAAGTGAGCACTTTTGAAAGCATCCTCATTTGGAATAAAGTCAATAATTATATTTTATTTTAGCCTTAGACGTTAACATCCAAGTGCGGTGGAATATACGCACTGTGGTTATTAATTACATAGCAATATTTATTTAAAAAGGTTGTTAAAAGATTAAAAATGGCTGAAAGTAAAAGTAACTAGGGCCTCAAAAGTGCTCACTTTACTGTGGACAGCCTATAAACAAATGAAACTCAATATTGCTACACGTTTACGAACTCATACTAGTGTAATGAATGAATTAATATTTCTCTTTATACAGAACCAGTCTTTAATGCAGTGCATGTTCAATTTTTGAAGTTTTATAATCTGTATTACATTATTGTTAAAACTTTCTTGAATGTTTTGTAGACAAATACGAAGGCCATTTCGAACTAAAGCTTTTAATGGACTTGAGGTTTTTTAGACTGCAATTTATTGGGTGATTTACGACATCACATGGACGTCATAATTACTTAATTTTGCCTTTTAAGTTACTATATGTCTTGATTTCCTTCAATGATTTTTGTTTTAGTAATGTTCTATCTTTGTTTGATTTTAGTGCTTCAACCAACAATTGTAATTATTCTAGCATTATTATCTGAAATTGTAGCATGATGATATAGTACCATATGAACATTTAAAGGTGCGTAGCATTTTTAGATTATTTTGGTTGAAATTTGTGAAAAATCTTTTAAGTTGCCTCTTTGATATTTTCTAAACATATGTTATAGGGTTTAATGCCTGTTGGGATGATGGAAAAGGAGAGTTGTTGATTTTTTAGACTGAAACATATATTCAAGATATACCTGCATAACAGTGCCATGAATTTGATGTGGCCAAGACTAGATTGTGTAAGTTAGACATTCATAATGTATTCAAACTGTGAAAACAACTAGAAGATGCCATAACCTGGTAGATGTGTTTTTCATGCAAATTCATCTGCACAAGGATATTAAATTGTGTTTCATATGCTATTAAAACTTGCAAACTTAATGGTGAAATATTCTGCTCTTCATTCAAGCATTTTTCATGATCAAGGATATTTATACGTGTGAGGAATACAGTAACTATATTTTTGCAATGTAGAAACACCATATGTGCATGAGGCACTGATAGAGGGCAGTATATGCAATTATTAACAGTGCTGTGCTGTGGACAGAGTAGGAACCGTGTACTACACATAACACTGCTGAGCCCAATACAACCGTAGTTGACTCAGTAAAAGAGTAGTCTGTTGTTTCAAGCATCGGCTGTGTGTAGTAAGCATTATAGACATGCCACAATGGCATAGACGACCACACTTTGTGCAATTAACGAACTTTGAACGAGGTCGTATTGTGGGCCTGAGGGAGGTTGAATGGTCCTTCCAAAGAATTGCCCAATGCATAGGATGTTGAGTCTCTGCTGTGCATTGGTGGTGCCGGTGGTCCAAGGATGGTGCACATGCTTGTCAACCTGATTCCGGACAGCAGGGGCATACGGATTCCCGCCTGGACTGCCACATCAGACAAGCAGCCATTGCTGATCGCATGGCGACCGCCGCACAGATTAAGGCCACTGTTGCACCCAGGGTGTCGCCTAGGATCATCACCAACCGTTTTCTGGATGCTGGGCTACAATCGAGAGTGCCTCTTGTCAGGCTTCCTCTCACACATTAGCACCATGCAGCCCTCCTCAGATGGTGTCGTGAACGACGCAACTGGAGGGATGAATGGCGTGGAGGAGTTGTGTTTAGTGATGAGACCAGATTCTGTCTTGGCACAGTGACTGTCATTTGCGAGTGCTGCATCGACCAGAAGAGTGGCAACAACCAGAGTGTGTACGGCAGCAACATACAGGACAAACTCCTGGCATCATGGTGTGGGGAGCAATAGTCTACAATGACCTTTGGTGTTTGTTGAGGGAACACTGAACAGTGAACGCTACATCCAGAACATCATCCAGTCCATTTTGTTGCTGTTCCTACAACGCCAAGGAGATGTCCTCTTCCAGCAGGACAACGCCAGTGCACACACATCTCGTATTACCCAACACACTCGAAGGTGTTCGTCAACTCCTCAGGCCAGCACGATCACCCGTCCTGTTCCCCATTGGACATGTGTGGGACATGGTTAGATGGCGTTTGGTGCTGTCTGCAATACCGGTAACAAACCTCCACCAATTGCAACAACAGGAGGAAGTAGCGTGGAACAGCATTCCCCAAGATGACATCCAACACCAGTCTCTACGCGCAACTGCAGGACTACATCATCATTAAAGGCGGCTACACAAGATACTAGCATCGTTGTTCAAGACACTATGTCCATAGGTGTACGACCATGTGATCATTATCATATACTTTATATTACATGTAAAATAATTCAATAAAACCTCCATTCATGTGGGGACCATTGCATCCATGTGTTCATTTTTCATTTACCGCCGGTGTATTTACAACATAACAAACCAAATAATTTGTCTTAATTTCTGTTATCATTCACTCCGTAATTCTGGCCAACAATGATGTGTGTTTTGTGAAATACGTAAGTTACACAACTTTGCCTCTGCTGTGATTGGCCAGCAAGATCACATGGTACAGTTATGTATCACGTATCTCACAAAAGTTAAACATTGACAAGATTTTCTTTACATGAATGTATGTTTCACGTGATGTGAAATGATCGTGATGTGTCTCATTCAAACAGACTGTGTGTAGTGGTTTACATGAATGTGTTACTTGTAACATAACATGTGAAACATGAAATCATGTTAAGCTTGGCCTTAATCTTCTCCAAATTAAAAAAAATTACATGTGTTGTTAAACGGAATTAATACTGCCACACTGTTATTTCTTTTAAAACTCTAATTTTTGTGGTTTTGTCTGCGCTCTAACCATAGGTAAATGAACTGTTTGCCAGAAGAAGTGATAACAATGTTGCAAATATAAGCATGAACATGATGCCTGCCTAGACGTTGCAGCAGTAGCTGATGGCAGGGAACAGCAAACTCAAAACGCCTGCACCTGGGTCGATTTCAGTGGGTGCAGAAACAAAGTGTTGTCCTCAAGTGAATTTAAACATACAAATTTTCCAGTATAGTTAGTTGTGCAGTGACAACTTTCACAATGTCTCATTATCTTTATTTTTGTATTTTCTCTTTTTTTTTTTCCCAATTGGTTTCACACATACTAGGGATGGCATTTGTGTGGCATCCTCTTTTAGACAGTTATGTATTTGTACTAAGCTTGGTGGAAGTGATGCTGTAAACTTTCTTTTAAATGCTTCATGTTTAGTAAATAAGACAGTAAAGATAAATGGGGATAATTTAAATATTTTGAAATTATGTTTTAGAATCAGCACGTGCAGTTGGTCAAGCCATGTCTGCAAATAACATTCCCATTGTGTTCCCATGCCACCGTGTGGTAAATACTAACAACAAGATTGGCAAGTTCTCTGCAGGAGTTGCTGTGAAGTCTTGGTTGCTTCAACATGAAGGTTGTGTGGTAAAGAAAGGTTCAGTATTCAGGAAGAAGTAAAAAACAGTATTGTTTACATTAATGTTTAACTATCAATATTTTTACATCATTGAAGACATTTTTTATATTATTTTTTAATATTTGTTGGAACTGTTTTGTTATTTATTAGTGTTTCTCTTTCAGTTAGCATCTGTAACTTTGCAAAATTGTGGTTATATTGAATTTTGGTTTACATGAACAAATGTGTGTTTTTAATTTCACATCACAGAACCTTTTTAGGGTTTACTGTTTCAATTCCAAAGATTTTTAGGTAGCTATTATTTTTGTGCTTTATGGTTTGGTTATTCGGGTGGCTGTGATTAAAATTGCCACTGAATGAATGCTTTTCAGTGAAGACTTTAGTCGAAGACCAAACCTTACCATTTCTGTATTATAGGTCATATCCTTTGGGATAATATAAACAGATCATATTTAAAAAATTCTCTGGAGGGTAATTTAAGTTCCGGCACATGTTATATACACATTGTCTAATATATGTATTTTATGTGTGTTATAAATTGTATGCAATATTATCTGGAAGGATGTTTTATCCTTCACTTTGATGTAGAAAAATATTATATGGTGCTTATCCAATAATTGATGTAACTAGAAACCTTAGCCTTCCATTGATTTTGTGAGGGTTGCTGTTGTGATAAGCTTGGGAAGTTAAGAAAATGTATGCTGTAAAACTTATACTAGTAGTTGGAACTTTAAAGCCTGCATTTTCAATCCTGTCACTCAAACATAGCTTTCTTTAACCATAGCTAATGTGGTTGTTGAAGGTGCCAGGATTCTTACTCATCACAGTGTTGCTGTTAAATTTTTTTTTGTAGAACTGGAAAGTGTTCTGATCCTTTCTTCCTTTTTATCTGTTTGAATGGAAAGTGTTCTGGATAATTTTTTTCCTTTTTTTTCTGTATATATCCTTCAGGGATTACAGTTAAGGACTTTTGCTTTGGCCTTTGTTAGTCGGGGTATTGAAAAGTACAGCTGGTTAATAACACCTTGACCAAATCATGGTATCTAATAAAACAAAAGTGGTGGTGTTAGAAAGCATCCTTGTGGCTAGGGAAGACTATTAATAGATCTTATGTTTATATTTCTGAGGTCTTAAGAAATTAGTTGTAATATTATCTGAATGCTTGCCAATATCTCCTTATAATAGTTTGGCGTCAGTGAGAACACCTATAATACCTTGTTGAAAAGTCAGTTAATTTAAATCTTTACCATAATGTTTACCTTGTTTAGTTTTTTATTTAAGGCTTTGTTATAATTTTGTGCTAATTTGTTTTTGTTGCAAATATGATGCCATATCATAGGAACTGTTTCAAAATGTCTGCAGGTGTAATGCCTTCGTGGTTGCTGTTTTAAATATATGCCAAAGTAATGAATTAGTGCAAAACTCTTGTTTGTATAGAAGCATCAAGGTTTAAAAAGGGGGAAAAAATAAGGTTGTATAAAGAAGGAATGAAGGGAAATGCTGCAGTANTTTGTGCTAATTTGTTTTTGTTGCAAATATGATGCCATATCATAGGAACTGTTTCAAAATGTCTGCAGGTGTAATGCCTTCGTGGTTGCTGTTTTAAATATATGCCAAAGTAATGAATTAGTGCAAAACTCTTGTTTTTATAGAAGCATCAAGGTTTAAAAAGGGGGAAAAAATAAGGTTGTATAAAGAAGGAATGAAGGGAAATGCTGCAGTAGTAGTTTCTCTTTAATTCTGTCCATGTTCTACCAGCTCCAGATGTAAGTGGTAGTGCTTAAACTGCGCAATACAATATTCCTACTCAACAAAAAAGAAAAAGAAGATTATTTGGAAATTATGTGCCAATCATAAAGAAGGGTAAGCAAAAATTGAGAAAATGTTTAATCTAGGTAAAAGAGAATTTACACATTTGTCTTTCAGTTTTATTATGTGGAAATTCATGATTATGAATGTTGAACCAAAATTCATTGCATAGTTTGCAAACCACATTTCTTAAATACTGTATATTATGTTATAATAATATTGATGCACTGATATATTAAGACAAGACTGCCTAATTGCTAAGGTTGTTTACATTTTGTATTCTTAAGCATTTAGTTATGAGCCTACATTTGAAAAACTGATATAAAATTTGATATTGTATTTGTTACAAAGTGTCTTGAAATTCTTGTTTTAAACTCACCGGGCTTGTAGAGGAGACTGTCAATTTTAAACATGGACCTACATTTTAAAATTTGCCATTGTTATAAATACAGGAAAACTCTGTTAAGACGTTTCTGAAGAGACTGAAAAAATTATGTTTATTAACCAGGAAAACTTCTTAAAAGGGTTAAATTATACACGTGCAAATAGACAAGGTACAAAATTATTTAACTTATTAAGCAGGAAAACTTCTTATGTGTGAACTTCTTAACAGGGTTTCACTGTAAAAAGAAAAATTAAATAACTTGCTAAATTATCCAAATCTTGCTTTGGTGGAAATTCATATGCAAAAACTTTTCCAGTAATTTAATTTTTCTTTTATTGGTTTACAATGTCAGTTTTCTTCAACATTCATCCCAGCACACTACAATAGCTGCTGAATGTAGCTCCCACCTACTTTGTGGCAATATTATACTTTTAAACACAAACTGGTACAGTTGTTCAACAAAACCTGGTGTGTTAATTTTTTTTTGCAGCCATAATTTATGAATTTGTGCAAGCAGGATTTGAGATTGTACAAGATTCTCATTAATATGATCTCTTTGTGTAGTACCACAAGGAAAAGTCAAATGAAGTTAAATGCAGTAATGATTGAGGCCAAGCTGTTGGGCCATCTCAACTTGTTATACCCCAAATATTTACTTGAAATAATCTTGGATGACAAGTACAAAATGTAGGATGTGCCATTGTGTTGAAACCAAATTTGTTGACAAATTTTGAGTGGTGGTACAGTATCTTGTCCTAGAACATCAGCAATACTTCTTGCTGGAAGAGTACTTAATGTGTAACCTGATAGGCAGGGTAAATGAAGTTACATCCCAATTTATATGCATAATCTGGGGCTTTTCAACATAGTGGTGTAGGATCCATGTACAAAAGTTGACATATAGCACAAAATGGCCTTGACCCATTGCATGTCAGTGGTTTGGGTACTCAATATGGATCGATGTATGCAAAAGTGTGGCATGTGACATTGAAACTATTTTCATAAAGGCAGTGAGCAGCTCATCTATTGCTCCAAGTTTCGCCATAAATTAGCATCATTTCAGTGCACGTGGTAAATGTGTTAACACTTGATTTGCTTTAGCAGTACTTGTCACGCACTATGTTTACAGACATGGGTAGTTTTTATCCAAAATATTATCTAGTTCATCCCTTCTACAAGCCCTATGTGTGTGTGATAGGAACTTTCAGACATATTGTATCAACTGTAGTTTGCCGATGATTGTAATGTTTTAACACTTTGAGGTCAGCACTCGTATACTGGTATTCAAGCTAATATAAAATTGAGTCGCCTATGACCAGCATGGCAGGAACAGCAGTTCTGTTTGTCTCTGTATTTACACCTACCACTGTCTTGTTGGTCCACATCATACTGGATATACTTTACTGTGGAATGGCTGCAAGCCAATGGAGTGACAAGATATGTCCATATCAAAAGACATTTTCACAAGTAACACATTTTAAAATCTGTTGTGTTAATTTGTCAAACTGTACAAAATAATTTTTTACTTAAGAAATGTTTGATGCATTGTAACATTATTGCAAGATCCTGATACTCTACTGAAGCCATGAAACAATATCCATCTATCCATCCATATTTTATTTCAAGAGGAGAGAAATTTTTATATTAAATGTTACTTGCTACATAGGAGTATAATCCTCAAAGTGTTAAACAAAAAATGTAAAAAAAAATAGTTTTTTGCTGTATTACTATATAGTTCAAAGGTAATTTTTTAACGTGTAGTTTTTTATATGCTGTATTTACCTGGGAGAGTTGTTTTTAATTTAGGATGTAATTGTTGTTGTTCCTAAAAAAAACATGTATGCTGTTTCATGTAAAATAATATTTACCATGTTTTAATAACAAAATGTATTGAAATGGATAAATGATTATTGTTTTTAAAAATTATTAATAAAATCAACATTTTTAAAGAGATTGTTATTAATAAAAGCAGCATTTTTAAAGAGAGAAAAGTATTACATGTATATAAAATAGTTCTCCTTAACAAAATAATCTTGTATCTTTACTCTGTTTATTGTTGAAAATGTGAATTGTTCCTTAAATATACTATATTTGACATTTTGAAAATGTTAATATCTCATGATTCATGTTCAATGTTCTTGGTTCATGATTCAATGTTCTTGGTTTTCTTAAATATGTAGAAGGGTCTAAAAATAACTTCTTGAATTCTGATTTTTATTTGGGACAATTTTTTTACTTTTTCTTGTTAGTTATAATTGTTTAAGTTTGAATTGTGTTACTTAAACAGGATGTCCATCAAACAAGGATAAAAATATTCCCTAATGGCTTTTTTAAGTTTTCTAGTTAAAAATTAAAATTTTCCAGACAAACCTGGACAATAATATAATTCCTTTACAAGTACTTTTAACGATTTTCATTACTGTAAAATATTGGTACATTATGAAAATAATTTTACCATCACATATTTCAGGTGGCAATGACAGTTTCCAAAGAAATTATCATCCCATATTATTTTCTTAATGACCTCTTAACTTTATTTCAACAATACAAGTGTAAATATCGGTTACTTATCACAGGTTTCTGTTCATTAATTTTAGGGACATTACCCAGTCCATTACAGTCAACATTTTATACCATGATCTCAACACATACACGCATTTAAAATACAAAAATTATTTAACCACTGAGTATAAAAAAGTAATTTAAATTCTGTTCGTGATTCAGTATAATTTTTAGTTACTTAATTTCAGAATTTTTTGCTTTCTTAAGAACTGCTTCCCTTGGCAGCATTTTCAAGCATCATTGGGTTATTTTTTTTGTGAATGACTAGAGAGGGGGGGGGGATCTACTTCCAATTCAGTTAATACTATAACTTGTCTTGTTTCTCATGTTTGTTATTAGTTCTTTTCCCTATTGTTTCCTTTTTCTCTCTACTGTAGCCTTGTAACATGCATAAGCATTTGTGCAACATGGATCAATTATTTCAATATTTGTGCTGTCAATACCACCTGCAGTCACTACAGCATTTTGTGCAACTAAAAACTTGTTTCTTCTACATTACAATAGGCACTCTTTGTTAATGGAAAAGGTTCTTTCCAGCGAGGCATTTCCATGTGACAATAATAGTACAAACTTTATAAGTGTGACAAATGTTCAAAGCTACCATTTCCATTAGCTCAAATTTAAATTTATCAAGTGTTATAGAATTATGTATATACGCAGTAAGTTTATCCTGCACACATTCCAAAGCACATGGTTCTATACTCTTACTCCGAGTACTTTGTCAGCTGAAATTCCAGATATCCGTTGCCTTTGGAATATATTTACAGTGGATTAATAAACGGGAAATACTGTAAAATGTAAATAACGGGAATGAATAATCGAAAATTCACTGTATAATGGATTTTAACAAATGTTTCTGGGCTAGTGGTGCTAGTGTAGCACTATTTGGTCAAATCAACAAAGAACTTTGGTCAACTTAAAGTGAAGAGTAAAGGGGGTTATAATGTTTTAATCAGCGATAGTAAAAATCTGTGACACTCGTGTTATAACTACAGAACTTCTCACTATGATTTTATTGCTTTAGAGAATGTAATTTTTATCTTATAACCTTTTTCAGCAAATTTGGGTTTGCAGTTTATATTATTATTACATCTATTGTGAGTGAACTTTACAAGTGTTTAAAAACTTTTGTACAGGAATGTAGCCAAAGGTGCATCTGACTGAAATTTCTTATAGCAGCGTGCACGCTGCATCTGTTCAGTTCAGTTCAGTTCAGTTGTGGACGGAAAGATTCATGTAAACAGTTCGCACTCCGCACAGTGCAACCGTTGATGTCAGTTCCGTACTCCTCCACCTTCCCTTCAGTCTAGATTGCTCCGACTAGCAAAACGGACTCAAGACTGAAGAAAAATGAGGATATTTGTTGCTGCGCCATAGTGTGTATTTCATTGTCATTCATTGCAAAATTAGTTTTATTAATAAGGAGTTACTAATTGAAGCAGTCAGAAGACATCCTCAACTGTATGATCAGTCTGAAAAGTACTACCATGATCTGACAATGACAAGAGATGCGTGGGAGGTGATTGGCGAGGTGATGAACATATCAGGTACTAGCCCATTTCTTTTGATATTATGGAGTGTTAATAAATATGAGTGCTATAGAATTAATTATAAACAGTCAGCATTATAACTAATATTAAAGAATTGTATAGTAATAAATTTAAAGGATTAATAAAAATAATATAACACAAATCATTTTCAACTTTGCTGAACATAGAGCAATTTTTTTTTTCAAAGATATAATCTCACTTTAAAAAATTAATTATGGAAAAATGCTTTGAATGGAAATCGTTAATGGATTGAAATTTTGTGGTGATTTGATACAGAATATAAAAATAAAAAACCCGGAACTATTGAGCTGAAGCATATGGAAGTTAATAAAGCTAACAAAACAGATATTATTGTTACAATTTGTTCAAAGTCAGTTTGCTGAACCAGGTCCGTTAAGGGATGGAGGGCTTTATTAAATAAGAGTTAATTATAATTTCCTAATTCTATTTACAATAACTACAAACAAAATTCTTTTGACCCAATACCTCATTTATATCACTTGCTGTTTACAATTACTGAATTCAATAAATAAAATATAAAATTATCTCAAATAATTGATGTAATCAAATAATTAAAAATCAGTCCCAATTGACAGTGTATCAAGACCTAGTCAATTATTTTATAAACTATATGTCCATATTTGACAATTCCAATATTTACAATAAAGTCTGTATCACATGTTCATTCAGTCCCACCTCTGTTTGGTGCAGATTCCACCAGTCCGCAATTTTCTAAAGTTCTCAGAGCACCCTCATGCACAGTAGCCTTTGCTGGTTGGGTTCCATGCCCTCTTGTTCGTTCACATCACAAACACCTTGTCCGTCATCGTCTCGCAATCTCCCATTGTCGTCCCTCCTCTTCACTGATGTCCCTCGCCGCCCTCTACTTCGTCCACCGGACTCGGCCAGATGGCTTCTACCAATACTCCCAACCCTTGGGCCACTGCAATATTTGTAGGGCCCTAATTCCCAGAATATTCTTGTGCATCCTCTGAACTCGTTGGCTTCTCCAGCAGGAGGGAAGAGGAGGGCTGTGACGCCAGCCAGGTCGCCGCTGTCAATCTCCCCCCCTCCCCCAGGTAAGCGACGAGGCAGCGGATCTGCGTGGGGGAGGGAAGGGTCAAGGTGCATCACTCCCCACAAAGTCGAAGCGTGCTTGGAGTTTGCGTCTAGTGGGAGCGTCAACGTGTAACATTATTAAAATTTAATCACAACATAATCCGTACGAAACCATACAGTGTGAAACCGGTTTCAAATACTATTTAAGTTGAATACAACTAATAATTGACAAAATATTGCTTGTGTTTCCTTTTATTGTTTTAAAGTTAATTTACAAAATAATAATTATTTGACATCTTTTATTGCAGCCATTGAATGCAAAAAGAAGTGGGACTCTTTGCGAGACGACTTCTGGAAGCATTTAAAGAATGGTAAAACAGCAAGTGGCCAAGCAGTAAAAAATATAACGCAATGAAACGCCAAGAGAACCTCAATTTTCTCATCCCATATTTGGCGGAGAGAATGCAGCAATCTAGCATCGAAATAGATAGAGGATACCCTTGTTGAGGATAATTCATCAGGTAGTACAAATAACACCCTGGCTACCAGTACTTCTCAGTTTTGTGTAACCACCTCCAACAATACTGCAACTCCACCTTCTGTAGGCACTAGTGCACTTTCATATCATCATGGAAAGAGACCACTTCTGCCTATGGCTCAAATACTTGAAGATTATTTGCACACAAAAAAGCTGAAAGTGGATAAAAAGCATTCTGATCCCGTACATATTTTTTTGCTGCAGTGGAAGAAACTGTCAGATAATTTAAACCAAGACTGCAAATTGAAGTGAAATACAAAATATTACAACTCGTGACCGAGTATGAAATGAGAAATTTGGAAGACGAAGTAACAACTGTGCCTCCTCATGTTGTTGATAGCACACGCTTAACTTTCTTGAGTCCCTATACAGCAAAACAACAGGCCAGATCACACCACCAATTCTTAAGAAACAATGTATCAACATTATTATGCCCCATTGCAAATGCAAATGTTGTAAATAAAAATTTGCAATTAATGTTGGTATTCTTTTTTTTCACTGTTAATTTTTTTATGTAGATTTTACAAAAAGGATTTACTACTTTTGTTGCACATATGTGAATTGTCTGTAAATAATATTAACAAATATTAATAAATTTTTTGCCAGTTCAAAAATTAGTGAAAAAATTACTACTTGAAAACCATTCCCAGCATTGTTATTTACATGTCAATTATAAAGAATAAAATTTATAAAATGATAAGCTTACTTCATTGTTATTACAAGGCTTTCAGCTGGTGAAATTGTTTTTCAGAAGTTTGTTTCCTTTTGTATAGTCAGCAACCTTAACAGCTCAAAAAACTTTCCAGAAGACATTCTAAAATAGTAAAAGAATTTCTCCTCAAACCTGAGAAAAGATGGTGAAATTCTCCTGGTTCTTCCCTCTTCAAGTACATATGAATCCAAAAACTTAGTTCCAGTTTTTCAAGTTCATGGCAAGGGAATGCAATGGCTATAGAGTCTTCTTCCTCAGAACAACTCAATATTGATTATGCGTACTTTTCCACAGAAAGGGATTCCAAACTGAACAGGAGAGAATGGAAGAACTGAACTGAATGGATGCAATGTGCGCGCTGCTTATAAAAGTTTCAAATTCTAAAGCCACAACCTTTATATAAAAAAAAAAAAAAAAAAAAAANAGAACTTGCCTTTAATATGAACTGAGCATCAATGTAAAAATAAAATTTTTTTTGTACAGAAACATGTGTAAGATATTATAAACACCTGGGAGTATTTTCAAAGCTTTGTAACTCAAGCATTCTCTTACCAGTGATTTGGAACAAAATTTCAGAGGAAACTATAGAACCTGTAATGGATGCAAAATTAGCTTTCCAGGCAGGTACGTGATGCAAAAATTAATGCAAAGCTCTCAATAATTGAACAATTTTCGAACCTAAGCTGTTAACTTCACCATTAAATGCACAGTGAAGGGTGTGAAGCCCATAACTGCCAGTATCAACCAAAGTATCAGCCTCTTGATTGCCTTCCGCAAAGTGCTTCTTAAATTTAGCTTAAAACTTTTGGTTGACATCAGGACCATCCATTGATATCTGGATAGTGGAATTGTAGTGTTGTGTAGCAACAGCTTACTTTCCTTATTCCAAATCTGATCTAAATATCCGTTTGCTGTAACTAAGAATTTTGTTCAGTCTCTCTTCAAAAGCTATAATGTGATCACAGCCAATAACAGTATTTATAATTTTTTTATTTTGGAAGTTTGGTGCAAGGTGTTCTTATTCTGTATGTTAATTTTTTTTCCGACTTTATTCCTGCTGCAATCTCACTGTCTGGAAGCATTGTTTTTGACGCACACATTAATAACAGCAGACCTTGGCAATCTATGGTATTTCACTACATACAAACTCCATATCATCTTAGCTTTGATATCTTTTTAATGCAGTGATAACTTGAGGCTTGGGGTCCGCATAATGAAACAATTCTGCAAAGAGCGGTTTGGATAGGTTTTGACATTATCTGAAAGAACCATTGTTTAAGATTAATTTTGTTAATTTTTCTGTTGTAGATAATTGAGTTTGAGCAGCAAGCAGAGATTTTTAAAATATTTTGACAGTTTGAGGAGTTTATTGCACTGTTTGGTAGCTGATGGTTGTTATCTCTCATTTATCCTCGTTACATTACTGAGGGCCATGGCAATTTAAAAAAATTTACAACATACTGGAAATTTATCACTTGGGCTTCTGTGCACCAACTAAATGGGTCAGTGCCAACATAGGTTTACATTTTACTGTGCCCAGATACATTAATGTAGCTGCACTTAAGAAACATTAATTATTCATTTTACATGCCACCTCCATAGTGAAAGACCGCATATCCATATATAACTGTATGCACATTTGGTTTGGTTACATCTACAGCAAGGAAAACTACTTGAACAGAATGGTCAATACATATATACCCCATTAATTTCTAATGTGTCTCATCTTCACGTTACGTACAACCCTACAACATCCAAGTTACCAAACGTCAATGTTTGCATTTTCATTTATGGATAAATGAAATAGTAACCCTACATCAATCGGAAAACTAAAATTTACAAACTTTTAATTTACAAAAATTACTTAATCTTCCATAGTGAGGATAATTTTTGCGAGGATCCAGCAAAATAAGTTGCTAAACAATACTCAGGCAATCTAGAAAAAAAAATTAAAAAAGTTTTATTGCATTATTTCTGCACCTTATTTGGGGAGAGCTGGGGCTAAATTTTGTTGAACAAGTGATTATTATGCAAATAAAAATATTAAAAACAGTTCTTACAATTTCCAGATTTATCACAAAATTCCCTGACGTTTCCTGAATTTTCAGCTGCCAAATTTCTTTGGTTTTTCTTTGTTTTCCAGATTGTTGGACATCCTGTTAAAAATAACGATCATTTTTTATATTGTGTAACTAAGCTTCTAATGTATGTGAGTGTTTGGTATGCAATAAAACTATGATTTACAAAATTATTATTTCTGTAAAATTGTAAACTTTTTTTTTTAATTTGACTTGTAATTTGCATTTTATTGAGCAATGCTTAGGAACTAATTTGTGTGCAGTTCAAATTTTTATACTTTTCCATTTGTCCCATTTCAAATATCAGCTGCACCAAAATTTGTTCAATTTAAAAGGTTTATCTGGATTTGCTGTGAAAATGACTCAGTGTAGGGACATTCCTGGGTGGTTCTCTCTACCTGTACATGTTACTCTAGTTTTCACACTGATTCTTACATCTGAATGTAATGATTAACTTGTCTTTCAGAGGAAATGTCAACTAAATGGGAGTGTAGAAAATTGCATAGGAAATTATGAGAGAGAATGGAAAATCTGTTATTTGAATGTTGTATTGAAAGTATTCTTAAGTAAAAGTTTTTCCAAAAAATTAAAATGTATGATTTTTTTTTAAGTGTATTCCTTGCAACCTGCAAGTTGTGCTGGCTACTCAAGGTACTACATCATGGCAGAAACCTGTATTAGTAGCTAACTGTTTAAATAGTTATCATTGGAATACAAACCTAAAAAAACGTGTGCGTGATTGTGTTAGTAGTTAATGAAATGGGGAGTATTCGATTCGTAATCTCTAATTCCACAACTATTTAATTAAGTTGTACATCACATAAAAGTGTGCAGATTTAGCATAATTACAGCAGTCAGAATAAAATTTTCACTTTAAATGAAATGAAAATATACACTTTTTTTTTTTACGGTGTTTTCATGAACAATACATTAATTTTTGTTAAAACTATTTTTGGAAGTTATGAAAACCATTTTTAGTTCCAAGCGGTTAGCATTGAGGTGTAATGTAAAACTATAAAAATGGGTGTCTGGGCATGGAGTAGTATAGTTGCTAGGGGCTTTCAACCGTGTTGAATTTCTCTGAGATCACTGTTATAATTGGAGGCTTGCGAACAGATATTACAGTCCTCTTGCACTTTCACAATTCAATCTGGTAGCTGCTATATAAGATTCAGTGTATGTACTTATTTATTTTATTTATTCCAATGAATTAAAATTTTGAAAGAAAAAATAATTTAAATATATTGTGTAGGCAGGTGACTAAAAGCATTTATTATAGTGCTGCTGATTTGTTACTATCTTAAGTGTGTATGGAGTTCCTCTTTGACTTTGATTTTACATTACCTCAATCTTCCGAATCCCAAAAATGCTTATAAAAATGAGAAATTCCCAAAACTCTCTTAAAATTTACGAGTCTGCGACTGCCAGCCAATAATATAATATTTATTTATCATAATTTTGCCCAGAAAGTCATTATGGAATTTAATAAATGTCATTGCTTCAGTCTATTTTAAGTACGTCAGTCTACTTGTATGCATTTTTTTAATCTTAACAATACATGACCTAGAAAACAACAAAAATACTTGCATTTACAATACTTGATACATGCACAATGAATGTCTTCTACCATATTTACCTGGATTTTGTTTCCAAAGAAATCATCTCAAAACAGTTGCTTAAATCAAGTACTAGGAAAAATTGTATAGCTAATAGACAAAGTGCAAATATTCAAAATTGCAAATAGTATTTTATTAATTATTCACGTTCAAACTAGAATTTATTCTGCGAAAATTGTGAATAATTAATGTTCCTGTCTTAAGTATTTTTTATTTGCTTGACATTATATTCCTACTCATTTGTAGTCAATCATTAAAACTTTTATTCTATAGTTATTAGAGCTGAAATGTTATCATGATAATGGGTTTTTTTTTTCTTCCTCCCCATTTGATGCAGCAGGTAATCAACTACCATTAGATCTGAGCGAGGTTGTTTACGGCGGTACGACATTGAATAATCCATTTAGAAGCTTGATAAAAACTAGAATTATTAACCATAAAACACACACACACACACATTTATTTTCACTGTAGCATTTATGGAAGTAGGATACATTTTTTCTTATTGTTTACAGCCAAAGAAATAGGCAGGAATAGGTTGTTACCCCAGTTGTGCATAACCAAAACTAAAAAGTCTTATCACTTTCATCCACATACCACACAGCCCCATGTGACAAACATAAATGTTATTTATGGTGTTTCTAGGGAAATTATAGCGTTTTATTTCTGCAAACACATTCAAAATTATACCATTTTGGTAAATTTTTGAGTGCGTGATACAACATGGACACAAAATGAACAATACCAATATGGCGTGTCAGGCAGTGACTGCGATGACTTCCCTTAATCAGTAACACTGTGATGTTTCACAAAAAACCAGAAGACACTGAACTGAACAAGGTTTGAAATCTTTTTATTATAAATAAAATACACAATAAATAACAATTTAATAAGCAAGGGCATAAACATGCATCTAGCTTGGAGCACCAAAGGAAAAATATTTTAAGATATACAAAATACACCTTGGCTCCATTTCAACTAGAACTTATATTACAATTATCCAAAACTTTGCTTTACCTAAACAGCTTTAAAATGGTAGATTCTTTCTTGGAGCCTCCGTTTCTATAAAAAACAATTACGGTCGGAGGCGGTCGTGTCGGACCTGCCAAAGCTCCGACCGATAAAAAATTATCGCAATAAACCACACGGCATACAATTAAAAAATAATTACGCCCTAAAACAATGCAGTCGTGGAAACTGTGAAAACAACAAACATTTAAATGAACTTGGGGCGGTGGAGAAAGGACAATCACGACACGTTATAAAAGGACACAGTGATGGGACACCATAGTTGAGCCAAAACGGAATTTGGAAGGGAGGCAAAAACCAAATGTAGCAATGGAACGGCACTACTCCACACCCAAAGTACTACACAGCCATGCCACATAAATCACAACATTTAAAAACCCTACAGCAAATATTAACGTTTTCCACAACTCTCCAATTTATGTGCTCCATCGCTCTCAGCAGGACTAGTAGAAATTCCAGCTCGGTAACATGGTCATGGTTTTGACCTCAGCTGGACGGCGGAAAAAGTGGCAACGCCATACAGTGCTGAACGGAGATTATGTAGCAGGCGCAAGAAAAAGACAACTGAGCTGAACCGTGCAAAGCCTTAAATAAACTACCACAGCCAATCAAAATTTACGATGCATGCGGTGGAAAAGGGGGGGAAGTTATGGTGGGAGAGCAGCGAGGGGACCAAAGCTGAGCAAAGAGTACACCACACTGCAGAAGTAGGTATCGCTAGTCAACTTCACGCGACAGCGCTTAAGTTGCAACCCCCACCCCAAAACCTATACCCTTGGGACTACTCGCAAAGTCAAAAAACCACGTTGATACAATACAAACAGTTCACAGAAGAAACAGGATGTAGATACTTGAACACATAATTGAAATAGAATCAGTAGCATTGAATGATGATAGACAGTCTATAGGTTAACAGAAAAGAGAGCAGCATGTAGGTCAATTAGCCACATCTTCAATTGCGAGGGAGTGATCAGCTCCATCTTCTAACCAGTCTCCAGAGACTGCGGGCATACCAAGAGCTGCAGGGCATCTTGGCACCAAGAGAACTAGCCTCTTCTCGGGCACAGAGGAACTGCAACACTCTGGAGCAGGAGGGTTGCGGGAGATGAAACCAGCGGGCGCTGAACCTCTTCAGTCTACTGACTCGTACAGCTCCCAAGCAGTTGACGTCGATGAAGTAGGGTAAACTCAGCATGGCTCTGTTGGAGTGCAAGAACAAACAGTTGCAAGGAATTAAAAAAGAAAAGAAAAAACAAATAAGGGAATAAGGGTAAGGATACAAAGGTGCACTTGCAAAAACCCTATGAAAATAAACAACTGGACAACAAATACATATATACAGGATGAGTATAAAAGAATACCCCAACTTTGAAGGTCTATAATACCAAAACCAAACAACCTACAACCTTCATTGACCAATCAAATGAACCATGGAACTGTGAAGTTTATTTATCATACATTCAAAGATGTTCAATGTAATCACCATGAGCGGCCCGAACAACATCTACGCGATAATAAACTCGTTCCACGCTCTTGTCAGCATGTCCGATGTTATGGTTTGGATGGCGTTCGTAACTCTCAGTTTGAAGAGGTGACGAGGGGTAGTGAGCTCACATTCGACATGTCAATGTGAAGGGGATGGTCCGATGTTTCCTTTATGGTACGCCACCCCATTGGCATCTGGCTGTTCGCGGATACCTGAACGAGACGTCGCAACGCTGGATTGGTCGAGGAGCAGCTGGTAACCAGGCTCTTCATCACTGGCCCCCAAGAAGCCCGGATCTTACCCTGCGCAATTTTTTTCTATGGGGGTACATAAAGGATCAGGTGTTTCGTCCACCATTGCCAGCTAACATTGATGACCTCAAAACGAGAATTACGGACGCCATCCAAACCGTAACACCGGACATGCTGACAAGAGTGTGGAACGAGTTTGATTATCACGTAGATGTCATTCGGGCCTTTCGTGGTGGTCACATTGAACATTTATGAATGTATGGTAAACTAACTTCATGGTTACATGGTTCATTTGAATGGTCAATAAAGGTTGTTGGTTGTTTCGTTTTGATATTATAGACCTTCAAAGTTGGGGTATTCTTTTATACTCATCCTATATTATAAACAATTGATTACGAAGCACATAAGCTTTCAACTGTGAAACATGCNTATATTATAAACAATTGATTACGAAGCACATAAGCTTTCAACTGTGAAACATGCGACTTGCGGAATGAGCAATGTGAGCTGGGCGAAACAAGATTTACAGTATTTGGCCCTAGAAACTTTGAAACCTTGAAAGGGCCACAAAATTTAGGTATAAATTTCCCCATCAAATCCATTCCCAAATCTGCAAGGGTAAAATTTTTACAAAGGGCCGGGTCCCCTACTCTGAAATTAACTGGCAATCTACTTGGGTCCATTTTAGCAACGACCTGCAGCCCCGAATGTATGATGGACCTCCTTCAGCAGGTGCTCACGGTCAGCATCACCAAGGGGAGAAGGAAAGGGTGGTATATTCAAAATTTTTAACAAAGGATGACCAAGGAAAGGAAGAGGAGGGATTCCAGTGGAATCCTGGAGATTATTGAAACCTAAAGTGAACAATTCCAGATCCTGATCCCACTTAGTGTGGCCCTGATTGTAAAATGTGATTAAACCAATCTTTAAATTTTAGTTGAATCTTTATACCGGGTTTTCCTTCAAATAGTAAGGATTAGAGGTGAAATGTTTAATCGCCCAACGAAAACACATTCTTAGAAACATATGAAGTGAAATATTTTGCATTATCGGTAACAATTTCCACAGGAGCACTAAAAACTTTCCAAGACCTGCTTAGTAAGAACCTCGACTATGGAAGAAGCTTTCATGTTGTGGAGTGGCAATAAAATAAATTTAGTGAAGGTAGCCAATAAAATCAAAATACACACATTGGCCTTCTTAGATCCTAATCTTAATACAAATCATCCCAGTATGAAAAAAACTGCATAAACTGATAAAGAACTTGAACAAAGGAATCTCATCAGTGTCAACAACAAAAAAAGTCCTCAAATGCATTGACAAACTTCAATAACATGTAGGACCTCCACGATTCCTGAGGCATGCTTGTATCCGACAAGGTCTGTCAAAAAAAAATATCATTAAGCTAACATGAGAAAAATTGTCATATTCCTCAATTACGGCTGTTTTAAGGCCTGAGGTTAAACCTACTGTGTTTGTGTGCGTGCAATAAGCATGTCACTGGAGGGGGTGATGCCAATGTTCACACGATTCACACAACGTAGGTACGATCCACTCCTATTAGAAACAAATATTACACATATTAGTAGGTGAACAGGAAATATGCTAGACTTTTTGTGAGCGGCAGGGAATATGCTTAACTTTTTGTGAGCAGTATATATAGATATAAATATTTTTACCTTCATGATTGGCACCCACTTTGGGTCCCACCTAAATCTGATAGGTTTTTCGGTAGAATTGTTTCGGTGATACCTATTTATTTATACTCCATAATAAACTAAATATTTTTATATACTTTCAACCCCCTGCAAAATTGGACGGTTATTAAAATTCAATTATTAAAGAGATTTTAATTCCCCAATCTAATTTTATTATACTAAACATATGACTCGACACTTCTCTCACCTATGACTTACAGGCTGCATGCGGGGTCAACACAAAGTCGTACTCGGGTTTA
>NQII01005435.1:145360-159984 GCA_002778355.1 Clitarchus hookeri | reverse complement strand
TGGAGGGGATTTCTGCAACTGTCTTGTTTCGCAAGGATCGACGATCAAATGGTGGCGTTGCAATCCCGCTCGTTTCCAGGTTTAATGTTTGAAGGTGTGATCAGGCAAGCCGTTCNAGATAAGGCCTGATCACACCATAACATCCTGCCCACCATATTGTATATCGGTGACCTTGATCTTATCCAATATCCTTAACCTATAAAACAAAAAATTAAAAAATTGCAAAAATAAAAATAATCTAAAAATCGGAGAAACATGTAACCCTGCCCTATTCCTCGCTCACCCCACCTAACCGAGCCTACTCCCCCACTCCACAATCATAAAAATATTGAGACAAACCGCAAAAATTTACAAAATTCTAAACATTCGAAGAACTTATAACGTTAACCTTACACTCATCCCACCAACCTCACCGCAACCACTCTCCACACCCACCACTTCCCAATCATAAAAAAACCGAGAAAACTCACAAAAAATATAAACATTTATTCTAAATATCGACGAACATATAACGTTAACCTCACACTAGCCACACCACCCTACACCTCTCCCTCTCATCCTCCAACAACCCTCACACTCCCCAGTCATAAAAATCGAGAAAGCAATTGTTAAAATATAAAATTCACTAATAAAGTGTAGGAACATATTACATCACTGACTCAGACACCCATGTTGGATACCGATGGCCTTATCTTTACCCCAATGACCTTCAAAAAAATAATTGAGATGAAATTGTAAAAATTAAATTTTTTTTATAAAAACCAACATAAATATTACATTACTGACTCCGACCTCCCATGTTGAATGCGAGTGGCCTTGACTTTGATCCCAATAAACTTGAAAACAAATAGTTTAGAAGAAAATGTAAATAAATCTAACGAGATCATAAAATTCATCGAACATATTACGTTACTGACTCCGCTCCCCAAGTTAGACGTTGGATACAATGACTTTGACCCCAGTGACCTTGAAAAAGAAAAATTGAGAAAAAATTGCAAAAATCGCTGAACGTAATAAGAGATTAGGAACATATTACATCGCTGCCTCCTATCATACTGTTGAATGTTGGTGACCTTAACCTTAACCCCATCCCCACCCCCAAAATTCATAAAAAATAAAATTAATGTTTTAAAATCGAGTAACATATAATATTAGAGAACCCTCTTCACCCTTGCTAATCCTCTACCACCAACCCTTCACCCACCTCTCCTCAAAAATTAATCATTGGCCTTACATAAAAAAAATTATTTTTCCACCCATACAAATCAATCGTATCTGCCCATTGGCCACTAAATTACGACTTAAAGATAAATTTTTATTTTTCCCAGTATAGGACACTATAGAGTTTGCTAGTTATTTACTTTTTTAATATCTACCACCAGATAACTCCCATGTCGTGCATTGCAAAACCCATGGCCTCGGTAACAATGCATGCATTCTTCGTCTTGACCAGCCTGGCCCAGTTGAATTTGCTATTGGCATCGATGAATGTCACTACAAGTCAGATGATATCGCGTACGGAAGAAAAACCGCAGAGTCAAGTTTGAGGTGCAGGAACAATCCGTTATGAGTTAAAGACGGATGGTCGCATGATACAACTAGATGGATCGTGCATTGTTATGGCGGCCAACACACTGACATCCTGGACCGTATGGCAGACCTAGTGCTCACAACTCATTTGTGATGCCTATCCAGCAACGACGTCGTGAGCTGGCAACCATCTTGGAAAGCCTATGGCCATATAAGCAGCAGCAGCTAGCCAGATCTCCAGTTCTCTGCCTCACCAGCAAGCATGTCTTCCAGTCTGCATATGCGATGGTTGCAATAAGTTTACCAGTCTCGTGGCTACCAGCCGCCACAGCCAGCAGAGTACCAGATCGAAGTCGATGACTACAGCGGATCTCAAGGAGAGGACATTGGCCTGCGTCCAGATACTTGCCCAGTGAAAGATGTCAACCACAGTATGTTTGATCCTAATTAGCGGTATGCTTACGTCTATACAAGCCAACACTGTGCAGAACATGGCTTCTGTTTTAACAATGAGTGTGGTGAGATTCGCAACTTGACTTATTTTGAAATGTGCAATGGTAATAATATTCATTTCTGGCTCAGGTGGAATATATTTCCTCTGCAGGACCCCTCCCAGCTTTTAGCAAGCTTCCTATGTGAATATGACGACTGCTAAGTTCACCTTTGAAGTCCACCCTGGCCGGACGAAATTACCGAAAGCTGTAACGGTATATGGCACGAAATGCCGTGTAGTAAAGGCAGGGGTGGGTTGATGCCGCCTTAACACACGCCTTGTGCATCACATTTGTGCTCTGTGTACAGAGACGAATTGTTATGTAGTGCTAAATTCAAGCCATTAAATATTGTTTCTCGCCAGGTACATGTTCTGTTAATATTTACGTAATTGACAGAGATCTGGCTTGGATTCAGAGTAGGCCTACGCATGTGCTTCGTCCAACGACGACAAAATAGAGTGGACATAGAAGGCGAAGTTACATGCAGCAAATATAAATGTTTCGTTACTTTTAGCGAGACCATCTCAAGGTTGCTGTTACTGGTTGCCGAGATCGTTAAACGACGTCTTGACAAATTTCCAAAATGGAGTCAGCGTCGCCATTTTGTAACCAGTCCTACATAAATCAGACCTCGGTAAGTCGGCGAGCATCGAAGTACATGGCAGAAAGAATACATGGCTGGCTTACATCTAGCAAAAACGCATCATTACGTAAAACCTGGAATAAGTCGCATTGCCTATAGTTACAGGTCCAGTAACAAGCTCAAGGAGTATGAAGAGGTGTGCGGTGGTAATTTTCACTGGATCGATGCTGGGAATCCCGACATTTTAGAACCTTGCAAGCAGGCGATCGGCTGTACTCCAGACTACGGTAGGTGTTATGTTTTTTACATGATCGAAGACACCAAACATCCGTGCTTGCCTGAAGATGTGGTAGCTGCTGCAATATGTTGAGACCAATCACCCCAGCATGTGCCAATCTGTGCATCATCGACATCAGATCTTCATACCTCGAAGGCAGCCATCGCAGATCCATCTACGTCGAAGTTGGTAGATTCAGCCACCACAGTAAAACAACCTGTCACCTCGCATCCACGAGCAGCCTCTCAGAGACCCCGCTCCAAACGCAAGACTGCACCCGAACCCAGCTCTTCCCAGATGGGCAAACATCAACGAATATCTTAACTTGACGTCAGTGTGTATGATGTGGTGAATTTGTTGTTTCCAGAGGTAACCGGTGAGCTTTCGGATGTGAGTGATTCCATTTCCAAAACCGAACTGATGTATATTTTAAAATCCGTCTTCGGTCAGTTAATCGATGCTTTGTGAAGTTTGTGCTGCTGCTGGATCAAATGTAAGGTACTATTGTTCTAAATGCCAAACAAATTTCGGTTTATGTCTATTTATTTCTTGTAAAGCTGTGCATTGAACAACAAATATGAAATAACTACGAGTTGCCAATATTATGTGTTGATAGTGTGTGTTTTTATATAAATTTATTGTTCATGTAAATAAATTGCATGTATAAAACTTACTAAAATCTTTTATTTTTATTGATCCCTGTGTTACAAGTAACAGTGTGCTTATTTAAGTTTGCATGCAAAAACGCACATGTATTTAAAGAAAACAGGTAATTAACTTCAAAAACAATAGGTGATTTAAATAAAAAATATCAGAGAAAGGAATGAGATTAAAATATAAGGTTTCTTAGAACATGTAGCTAAAATGACCACAAAATACATATATACATAAATACATAAAAACTAAGAAATAAAATATAAATATTTAAAAAAAATTAAATTGTATTTGTATTTTAGAAACGTTTCAATATTACTCTGCTCGTTTTTTTTTTTCAATTAAATATTTATTGCGTATTTTGGAGTAACGTAATACTTTTGAATAAGCAATTGCGCAGGAATTTAATCTTTTTGTAGGAGTGTTTGAAGTATTTCTAGTCGCCAGAGTTACTTTTTGATATTTCTGAAATGTTTTACACTACATAGCTTGTTTGCCAGTTAAATATTTATTGTACTTTTGAGCTACGCAATACTTTTGAGAAAGCAATTTAATCTTTGTATGAGTATTTTAATCTATATCTTTTTTGCATATTTAACCTTTATACATGTCATATTTTTTTGTAAATTTTCAATGTGAATGTTCAATCCTGAGGTGCTGCTAACTTGTAAAATATTCTGAAATTACAGAGCTTGAAAGTGACATCGTCTTTGTATTATTTGTGCTACGGCAAAATATACTCTATATCCACTTGCAACTCTTGAACGTTCGATCTTCCGACATAAAAATTACCGCGGCTTTACAGTCCCGTAATAGCGTAGTAAAGTAAAGTTAACTAAAGGAGTAGAATGCTTTAATGTGGTGGTGCTAGGTAATACTACACGCCAGACGTTTCATTAATCAATAAAAAAAACATTTACTGTATATTGTTCATTAACACTTACGGGGCTACACTCAAGTATAGCTCGAGCAACGCCTATTTAAACTTTTCTTTGGCCTTGGAAACCCAACTCGCGAGGATATAGCGTCATCATTCCTCTGGTGTTCAACAGGTTCATGCAATAACAGCCCAGGAACAACAATTTTCCTGCCCAAAAATGTAGCTATATTTAACCACACAAAAAGACACGATTGACAGTAAATAATTGAACACGGTAAAAAGCATCTCGATGGGGCAAAATTAACCCGGCAGTCTAGTGGTTTGTGACCAGCCAGTTATAAACGCTGAAAAGCACATTTCAACGTATCCGGTGCCACGTGGACCAATAGCAGTGTGGTATAGGCTATTCACGGTGATGTGAGTACTTTTGAAAGCCCTCTCATTTGGAATAAGAGTATATATATATATATATATATATATATATATATATGTGTGTTTATATATATATCCTTAGGCCTTAACTTCCGAGTGCGATGGAATATACGCACTGTGTTTATTACTTGCATGGTAATATTTAGTTTAAATCGTGTTTAAAGGATAAAGAACGGCTGAAAGGAAAAAGTAACTAGAACCTCAAAAGTGCTCACTTTACCGTGAACAGCATTTAATAGATAGCACAGCGACCAACAGCGCCAGTGTTACTGCAGTGATATGCATAGGCGACACACTTCTAACTTTTCTTGAATCCCAGTAAATGTACGCAGACTGCGAAGTGCAAATATCTCTAATTTAATTCCTTCAGAATAATTCCCCCTTCCCAAACCGCCGCGAATGGAACCAAGCACAACACACTGAACAAAACCATANCCAAACCGCCGCGAATGGAACCAAGCACAACACACTGAACAAAACCATACTTTAATAATATTAAATGTGCAGTGCTCGTTTATCTGGATTTGAATATATAACTTGTGCGTGTAGTGTAAGATTTACTTTATTCACAGTTTTATACGGGATGACGCAATGAATAATGTGCATTATTACACACCTGATTCCACTTCCAATATGCTCGGAGTAATGTAGTGAACTCAATTACGTAGATGACTGTCGGTGAGCTTACCTAGGACTCTTAGCACAATAGCCGCCTTTGTCACTACAGAACCGTTCTAGTGACCAAGCTGAAGGAAATTACTAATTAATTAGGAAATAAACTGTTGTCGGAATCGACCCACTATCGCCATATTACACTCTATTGTGGGATACCGCAGTAATTTCTGTTCTCTGCGAAGCGGGAAACACTATTCCAGTTACCGTTGCGAGGTACAAAAGCTAATTTGGCTGATTGTTTCACTGAATCTAATTGAATTGCATTATTCAACAACAAAAAGTAAAGTTAGATGCACTGAGGGAATTAGTTTTATTTGTCCCACGGTGCCCAACCTCATCAAACGATGCCGCTTTGTTTAGAGAAGATCAAATTAAAAGTCAACTTTGGTTACCCGAGTATTGTGCCACGCTGTGCATTGGTGGGTGTGAAAGTTTGTAATGTAAACTCAGGTTCTATCGACGCTACTTTGCTTTGCGAGCTTTGAACGACATATAATTCATAACTTTTTATGTCTGCCTATCAGTGCTCATTATGAAGACTTTCCTACTGATGTATTTGCAGAAATGAAACTATATTTGGTTGCGTATTTTTAATATAATTTTGTGGAAAACACACTTTTTTACCACCTAGTTAAATGGAGACGTGGTAAAAAATNTTGGTGGGTGTGAAAGTTTGTAATGTAAACTCAGGTTCTATCGACGCTACTTTGCTTTGCGAGCTTTGAACGACATGTAATTCATAACTTTTTATGTCTACCTATCAGTGCTCATTATGAAGACTTTCGTACTGATGTATTTGCAGAAATGAAACTATATTTGTTTGCGTATTTTTAATATAATTTTGTGGAAAACACACTTTTTTACCACCTAGTTAAATGGAGACGTGGTAAAAAATGTAATGTGTATTCATAAAATGTATATTTTTTGGCTTTTTAAAAACATTTTGACTGGCAACTTATTATATTTTTTTGTAAAGTGAACGTTGATAGGATTAATTATTTCCCAACAAATTCAGAATTTTTTTACGTCTAAAATCAAAAAGATTAGGGCTGCCACGTAATCATGAAAACAAATGCAATTGAAAATATGTTAATTTGCTGGAAAAACTGTACCAATTAAGGCATGTTAGCCAAACATGAAAGGTGGAATTTATTGACTATCCAGTCGCAAAAGAAAAGAAAAAGAAACAAATCTATGATAATTAAAATTATTACTAGTATTTGTTAGTTTGAAGTGATTGTTTAGGAACTTCCGTGGTATAGTTGATTGGAACATTTGCTTCTGGGGTCAATGGTTTTGGATTTGGATACCAGACAAGGTAAGGATGTGCGCACCTTTTAAAGATGCAACTTAAAGGAGGATTCAGTGTGAAAGGACTCCTATGCTCCGTTTCCGGGTTAGCCTACTGGCATAAAACGTAGACTTTACTAAGCAGATTATTTTATAAATTACTCTCCATTATCTGAAGCTCGGTTCATACACTACTTACTATCCATTGTTTTTAACTGAGTACTTAATTAGGTGTTTCAACTAGAAAACCATGTTAACCGCGGAACTCCTTAACCGAACTACAATAATATGTACAGACCATAGACTAAATATGAGGTAGCCGATTTTCGTCTCCGGCTCACGTTCCACCATTTAGCTAAAGAACTGCCAAAAAATGACTGTTAAATACGCGTGTTTCAACAAAGATGTGGCATTGGTTTATATTTGGTCATAACCTCAAAGCCACACTTTTCCGACAAATGATGTCATTTTGGGTAACTTTATTTATATAGTTTTCTGCGTTGCAGCTTAGTCAAAAGTGGCGTACTAGCACATCCAACCCGTTATTTTAGCAAGCGTTTCGTCAACCTTAGTCTAAGCCACGTGGTTTTCATATTTGTATACAGGAAGAAAAGCAGTTTACGTTTGGTATACGGAGATCGTTACTGAAATGTTGCATGCGCACTCTACCCCGCTCTCCTACTAACGGCACAGAAGACGACCACTTAAACCACAAGCTATCGAGCGAAACGAGAAGATGTATTTGTGACTTCGGATATAGGTACGGCGAAATTACGGAAACTATGGACTGATGAGACTTTAAGCGGCAACCCTATAATTTTACTTGTGGAAAGTCTGTAGCAAAGTTCAGTGCAGGGGCCTTTACTAGTTTGGTAATAATTCACACAAAATATTTTATTCTGTAACAGTATGAAAATTTTGTTTTAGGCGTGACCTGTTGACAGTTGTATTACGCTCTAGTCTTAAGTGTTATTTATTTTCTTGTGCACATAGATTGTGCACACGGGAAATATTTTGTTTTAAAAACGTGTCTTACAAACACTCTGCAACCCAGTTCACGCACCAGGTTAAATGGGCGCCTTAACAAGAGAGAGGGGGGGGAGAGAGAGAGAGAGGTTTGTGGTGTTGTTAGAGGCTGTACTGTTCGTTAATGGTTGCTTCAGACTTCTGTGAATCCTGATAAAGTTGTACGTTTAGGCTATTCCTCTGCCTTATGCAAACAAAGCTTAACTAAATCCACAAAATAACATCAAAGGGACAACGCATCTTATTTGTACTCACGCAGTTTAATAATATTTTGTGTTGTGATAACTATTTCTTACTATGCATCACCAACACACCCCTTTTCTCAGTGTTTTATTCATATTGATAATAAACGAAATATTAACATTTATAGATACACTGTAATTAAGAGTTCAGTTTAACCAAAATAAGAAATATTTCCTTGAATAGAATAAAAGAAGAATAAAACGCTTGCATGATATATTTAGGAAACAACCACACACGTCATATGTAGCATGATTTTTCACTTCAAAGTTTTAATTTAAAAGTGTCAAGGTACTGTGAGTATACTTCGTAGTGCGGTGTGCGATGTAAGGTTGTGTGTTGTGTTCGCAGGTGTCTCTGATGTCGAAAATAGTTCCCTCGCCTGACTGGTTCATCGGCGTGGACTGTCTGGACCTGTGCGTGGAGGGCAGCTGGGTGGACAGCGTCACTGTAGAGGTGAGTAAGCCCTGCGAATAGCCACAATACTCACCTTAGCTGCCTTCTCCAGCAACACCGACACATACTGTACAATTCTATCCTGTATTTTTGTGAGGACTTCTTTGAAAACCAGTTGCCAAGATAATTTTTGTAACACAACCCATACATGGATCGAATTGCACGAAAATTGAATTTCGACGAGCATGTACTGCACACTTCAAGATTATTTTTAACGTTGAGCTGCACAAACAATTTAGAATGTTTCACAAATCTATGTATTGTAAAGATACAATATTTTAGTTTTAGAGTTACAAGAACATAATTGGCAACTAGTTATCTATTGTCTGTAAAGAATACAAAAAGTTTTCACTGTGCACACGCAGAGAAAGAAATTCTTCAACTTCACCTCTTCGGAAGTTACTATCCAAAACACACCGAACCGAAGTATATAGCGCAGTAGTAACATCCTAGAGTCACATTCGGAAGCATCCGGATTAAAGTCCTGGTGTAGCCATACTGATTTAGATTTTTGGGGTTTTCCGAAAAAGGTTAACAGTGGAGTGGAGTGAAGTGGATATATTTGGGCATTTCTTAACATCGAGGTCTTGAGACCCGATGATAATGAAGTGAGATGAGTACGGAGTAGCACCGGAATGCAAGGGCGGAGTAAACGGGAAATCACCGAGGAAACCCGCTGACGAGTGGCATCATCAGGCACGATTCCTACATGCGGAAATCCGGGAACGACCCCGCCGGGAATCGAACCCGGTTCACCTTGGTGGGCAGCGAGTGCTCTATCTGCTGCGGCACAACTGTCCCTATAAAAGTTTAAGTGTAGTATGTAGGACAATGGGGGATGATAACTATATACCCTTAATAAGCAAAGTATCAAAATCGAAATTTTCTGTCAAGTTACGCAAAAGTGACGAGGGGCGTGATTCTCATTCCCTTCTCGGCTTATCGAGAGCACAATTACGTAAACATCACTAGCCGGGAGTATAAGAGTTGACGATATTGTGATAGACAGGTGACACTACAATTCGTGCCAGGGCAACTTCTACCCTGGTTGTTTCCACAACGTAAATCGTGGAAAAGTGAATGATATTTGCAACCCAGGAAACTATAAATAAGTGTACGGTAGTAGTATATAATAGCGAGTTACCCAAGAGCAAGATACCCGGGAACCCCAGCCAGAAGCAATGTCCCAGAATCGGTTATTATATACTACTTACGGTGAAGAAGAGCGGCCATATTCAAGTGGTGATAGTATTTTAAGGAAGGCAAAATCAGTGCGCAGGTTTCAGCCAAGGAACGGGTGCACAGAAATGACATTTTAGCTGACAACTAACGTCTTTCTTCTTTCAACAGTGACCGAGCGAGGTGCCGCGTGCGGTAAACATTCGGACTCACATTCGGGAGGATCTGCGTCCGATTCCCATTCCGGCAATTCTAATTTCGGTATTTCACGATTTCCTGAAATCACTATAATCACTACAGGCCAAGGCCGATTCTCTCCCCGTTTTAGCTTTTTCTGAGCAACTTTCCCCGTCTCTAATGACCTCGCTGTCGATCTACCTACATACCCTACCTTTATTTAGACTTGTTTCAGTTTTCATAATGTTCTCATCGTTTACAGATATTGCTGAGCGCTACTTCTCAGCTAATCCCACACGTTGAATTCGTCTTCCTTAAAATGCCTCCACCACTTTAACAAAGCACTCCATAGGCTATCACGGGAGAAAGCCACAGAATCGCCTCCACAAAATCGTTGCAGTGTTGCCAACCCACAAACTTTCAGAACAATCAGAGTACGTTTAAAAACAGTTATTCAAAATACGAAAGAATCTGCACTTCAGGTACTGTAAATTCAGTTGTATAGAGCATGTCCTCGCAGTCAGAGTACAATTACGTATATGTTCTAAAGCGAACGGCGGGGTTGTTTCTTTGGCGTGTAGTGCTTATCCTATAACTGGCTGCGTAATTCACCGGAAGTTGGTCTTACGTCTGCCTACGCCACACTGCGAGCAATTCCCTGTTGCTTAATTTGACATGGGGCCACGGTGTCTGAGGAGGTTAGACTGCTCGCCTCCCACCAAAGTGAACCGGGTTCAATCACCGGCCGATTCACTCCNTCCCACCAAAGTGAACCGGGTTCAATCACCGGCCGATTCACTCCGTATTTTTGCGATTGGGAATCGTAATGGACGATGCCGCTGGTCGGTGGGTTTTCTCGGAGATCTCTCGGGAATTTCCCGTTTCCCCCACCCCTTCATTCCGGTGCTACTACATTCTCACCCCATTAAACCTCATCGGCTCTCAAGACCTCGCTGTTAAAAGCCGCCCAAATCTCTTCACTCACTCACTCACTCTTCATTCTTCTGACGACGGGCATGTTCTCCGCTAATTCGAAAATGGTAATCTTTAACCTTGCTGGAAAGCATGTAGTCAGGAATACTCAGGAAAGTGCAAAATTCAATGTACCTAGTAGGAACTAAATCTCTTTGTCGCTCCGCTATAGCCGTACTAAGGCAAACAATTGCTTTTTTTTTGTTTCTTTTAAAGGCGCATTGGAAATTTCCTCACGTTTATGTGTTATGAGTATTTGAAGTGAAATGGTTGGGTGCGTAGCAGACCTATTTTCCACTAGTACGTTGTTCATGGAGAAGAAAGTTTGCACAGCCCTGCAAATGTGAAATTCGGACCTTTTAATGGTAATCAGTTGAAATTTATCTTAAGTAAATATGCATTTGATTAAAACTAGATTTGTTTAAGGCGAGAATCGAACAGACCTTGTAATAATGGACCCCCAACCACCTTTTCCCGACTTGGTGCAGTGCCTGATATATATTATGTAATATTAAAAATGGAAAATTTTATAGGTGACATTGTACCAAAAGTGTTATATTTTCTCATGCATGCTTTATATATTGTGTTACGTGCTGTTTGCAAACGGACTATTGTGGGAAAATACGCAACTGAAAGAAAAAATATTGAATATCAGTCAAATGCATAAAGAAAATTCCCGCGTGCTATTTATTTATCATAACTAACGACAGTCATAAACAGCTAACAAACGGATAGTTTCCCATCAATATCCTTTCATCTTTGTTCAAAGTCTGCGTGAGTAACCAGTTACATATTCATTTTACTGAGCCAACAAAGAAATACTGCATATTACAAAGTCGTGTCAAAAATGTAACATCCAATCATTAAAGTAAGTATTTACTCTGTTTGAAAATAACATTTTCTNGTTACAAAGTCGTGTCAAAAATGTAACATCCAATCATTAAAGTAAGTATTTACTCTGTTTGAAAATAACATTTTCTCACAAAATATTTAAACAGTTAACTACATTATGGATACAAAAATTATATCCACCTGTTTTTCTATTGCTATTGCTCAAAACAGTAGGCTTAGACCATGCGTGAAGTGGAGTAGAGACGTTTGGTCTTGAGAGTCAGTGTAAGAGAAGCGAGGTGGAGATGGAGCAACAGTGGAGGGGAAAACGGGAGAACCCCGATAAAACCCTCCTATTAAAGGCGTCGTCCAACACGATTCCCACATGCGAAAATCACGGAGTGACCCCATCAAGAGTCGAACTGGATTCACCTTCGTGAGAGGCGAGTGCTATAGCTGCTCCGCCAACCTCCCCCCCCCCCATAAATGGTTAAAAATAACGCTTCCAACCTTCTGTGTGCCCGCTGTGTTTTACTATTCTAACACACGTAAAATTTAACTTTATATCGCACGTAACGGGCCTTTCTTATGGCACCAGTAAGTTGTAAGAAACCAGAATCAATTAACATCACGAAAATGTTTTCTCTGGCACGTATAACACAAAAACATATTTCATTTTTCCACAAATTGAACGTTAAAATTCTGATACGCCGTAAACCCCCTGTTTAACCTAACTAACGAATTAAACGTTCTTTTTCACGTACATCTTCTATTTTGATGTCTCATTTATTTAATTTTAAGACATAACTTTGACTAATTTACAAACACATAAAAAGAGAATCTTTGGAATCTTTTTATTATATACCTGGAACCAGATCCAGTAGAAGACTATTGCGCATTTAAAAATAGTGCGGTTTTCAAACCAATGTTTTGTTTTAGGCGTAACCTTTGTGTTCAAATGTGATTATTAAAATCATTATGTCTTATTTGTTTCTTAAAATGTGTTGTGTATTCCTCCTTTATGCCCATTTATGAGAATTTTGCTGCATACGAGGCCATGGTGATCTGTCGCCCGGGATTTATTGTGCACTGACTAAAAAATGTCAAAGTGCAAATTTTTTAACTACATTTTTAGTACATTTTTAGTATATTTCATAATGTTTCATTATGATACGAAATAATAGTCTGAAAAAGTATGATAATGGAATAAAATAACTTTTTAAAAAATTATTCGAGTTACACAAGTTAAAATTTATATATATTTTTTTTCATGCGGATCTCAAAATCGAACAACATTAATACTTTAGTCGTCATGAAGCATATTTCTTGGAAATCTGTAACGTGGCTAGCCTGTAATTCAACATTATCTTACAAGATAAAATTCAAAGTCAAAACAGCTAGTAGTTAGTTTACCGCAGGTGAGCGAATTGTCAGATTTCAAAGAACTCTCAAAGTGCCACTAATGTGATTTTAACCAACATGCCAGCTGAAACCCAACTTAAATTAAAATAAATTTTTAAAATTGTTATGAATCAATATTGGGAAGTTAAAATTCTCATATTTACACTAAAAAAAAACCTATTGTTATTTTTTTAATGACCAGGTATTTTTATGAAGTTACCTTCGATATAATCTCATGGAAAAATTAAATATCATGAAAATGTGAAACTCTTGGGTCTATAACACCGCGCAGAGATACTTTTTTTAATTGGCGCTAAATACTACTCGAGATAAAACAGAAATATTTTACGTTAAAGTAAATACTGTTACAAACACGTTTATTTTCAAAGTTCGATTTCAAGTTCTCAGTTTCCTGTGAAGCAGTACCTCGCGTGTGCTTGTTGCAGGGATCCGTCGTTTTGCCAAAAGCAAAACGCTTGCTAGGTAAAATGCCTGTAATATGTGGTTCACAGTTAATTGAGCGCTTTTGAAATCAACTTTTGAAAAATGTCACTGCGCCTACTTTCATATGTTCCAACGGTCACACTAACTGGCATACGTCCATTTGAAGTTGCCAACGACGTGAGGAAAGTAGTTCCATGTATTAACGTGGAATTTAAAAGTGTTAGTTAAACATTTGTAAATACTAAAATTTTTTTTCTAGTTAAATTTAAATTTTTTTTTATCAGTTTTTAAATGTTACATATTGCACACTGAATGCAAGACTATCAACTCAAAATTTCATATTTTAGTCAAATAAGTGGGAAAGAATTAGCTTTTTCTTTTTTTTTTTCTTTTTTAAGTACTATGTTAGCAAGGGATTTGCAGTATTAAAACTGTAATATTATGTATAAGTGTGCAATTCATTCCTTTTAAAACACTTGTATGTATAAATATGAAGTGTTAATATTCGGTTATGATNTATGTATAAGTGTGCAATTCATTCCTTTTAAAACACTTGTATGTATAAATATGAAGTGTTAATATTCGGTTATGATTCCTGAAGTGTAACGCTCATCTCTCTGCCTTACATCCAGCAAAAGTAATTAGAATGTTGCGACTGTCTTCCACTGTCAAGTGACACATATTATCCTCCTTCCGACACAAAAACTACAAAAAAAAATTTAATTTTTTTGAATTACGATTGTCTTGCATTCTAAGTGCGATATGGCTGAAGAATACGCTAAGTGTATACAAGTACAAGTAGATATGAAGGAGGGCTTACAAAAGAGCCCAGTTTACCGCGAACAGCGTATTTGCTAAGTGGCGAAGGCAAAACGCTGCGACCCCTTTGTTGTGAGAAACCGTGGCTAACCCATTCCTAGGCGACGCGCTGACAGCTCGACGCAGTACACCTGCAAGATGCTGGGTGGAAGGGGTAGAAGGTCGTCGCCGGAGAGGGGGGAGGGGTAAATGGGCCCTGCCAGAGATATGGGCCCGCGCGCAGAGACAAATGATAAAAGCAAAGTTCCCTCCGAGTATAGTTTA
>NQII01005435.1:132057-145151 GCA_002778355.1 Clitarchus hookeri | reverse complement strand
CGGTTCTCCTGGTTCGCGCACGATGGCGTAGCGGCCGTGAGAGCCCGGACCCCCACTGCAATTTTCATCACTCCCGTGGAACACCCAATCACACTCGTTGATTGGTTCCTTCTTTACTACAACTTTTGTATCATCTTCTTGGGGCCGCGGTGGTGTAGGGGTTAGATAACTCGTCTCCCACTAAGGCGAACCAGGTTCGATTCCCGGTGGGGTCGCGCCCAGATTTTCGCATGTGGGAATCGTGACGGACGATGCCACTGGTCGGCGGGTTTTCTTAGGGATCTCCCGTTTACCCCAACCTTGCATTCCGGTGCTGCTCCATACTCACTTCGTTTTAGGGTATGCGTTCAGGATGAGGCGAACACAAGCCATTGCAGGCTACGAGCTGTACACCACTAAGGAGAGTTAAAACATATTCCTGCCAGTCAACGCGATGCTAGGAGTTAGCTAAACGATGCACGAAGAATTAGGAAAATTAATACTATGTTGTGAACCAGACGAATTTATTTTCAATTTCCAATTTTTGCGGGAAAAAACGTTGATAACAAATGTATACAATATAGTGTAATTTTAATGGAGTACTTTTATTAGGTGATAATGTAGGATCCCCTATCGCTGACACTAATAAAAGTACTAGCAGACTAACATAAATAACTTTTTGGAATCAATAAATTTATATTGTTTTCCCTAAAAATATTTCTAATGAAATCTCGGCCAGCGAGACTTCCGTCGCTAGCTAATGGGTGTACCGNGTAACAAAGTGTATTTTAAATGAGGGCTTTCACTGTAAAAAATACGCTTTATGCGCCCTTGGACAAAACTCAGGCACTGAGCTTGGGTTCGTTTCTTTCAACCACGAAAAGTGTAGCCGGTGTAGTATAGTGTGTCTTTACCACATTTTCCTCTCGGTGCAGTTACCCTGGCATGTTTGAAAGAAACGACTCTCTTACAGATTTCACTGCCATTTTGTTGCACATCGACAACATGTAATATTTTGTGGGAGATTTTTATTTGTTGTAACAGTGTTATTAACATGTTTGAAATAGCCGGTATCTTCTGCACTGGTTAAAATAAATGAGAATCCAGGTCAAACAGCCATAAAATTTGTACGTAACTTAAGATTAGATGCATAAAAAAACAAAAAAGGTGTAGGAAGCGGTTCTGGATAACTACGCGAGCGTGTTTCTGATGTTGGTATTATTTTTTTCTTATACTGACTCACATAGAGAACATGTCCTCTTCTGAAACAATTTAAATGAACGTTTTTAAGTATGGCAGCCGTATCATATTCACAACATGGTGGAAGGGTCCCATTCACCTTAGAATTGTATTACAAATATTAGTATTACAACTTTATACTGGACATTAAAAATCAAATCTTAACATGACATAGAATATTACTTAACAGAATGTTTGAAGTTTGTACGGTTTAAGTAATTTCCGTATTACAGTAAATAATGAGATAACCGTTGATTACGGTTATAGATGTGAAACGAGTACAGCGGGAGAATAATACGTCAGATTTCCAAATAACTGTTAAGATTTTCTCTGTATCATGGAATGCTGAGTTTTAAACATTGAGTATGGGAATTAAGTTATGGAGGAATTTATATAAATGCAGAACGGCGGGGATCTCCCGCCTTAAGGCCCTTACACAATTGAAAACTTTAGCATTTGATTTTAAGATTTGACTTTACGTTTTCCTTCCGACGTGTTGTTTCCTATAGAGCTTGACACAATGGAACTGTCAAAGATAAAGTCAATCACTCTTGACTTTACGATTTGGAAAAGTTGAAACTTAAAGTCAAAGTCAAGCAGCAATTTTGCCGAAAATCTAACAGAGGTTATGTGGAATGAATATTTGTGTATTGAAGGACGATTTTAATTTCGGTATAATAAACCAAGCTCGTCTAAATTTAACAAATTATACGTATGTAATGCGAAGAGGAAATAATGAATTGATACTTGTGAATAAAATGAAGAAGCAAGGTTTTTGTTTTCAAATGAAATTTTAATAACAATTCTTAGTACTATTTTAAAAACAGGTACGTAAAATATGTGCCTAGATAATCGATAATGATTTTCATAACAAAATTTACGTTTTAACAAATATTTCTACCCATTTTCAATTGTCTGAACTTTGAATGTACAGTTGTATTGTGTATCGGTGGTTTCGTCAAAGGAAAGGAAATGTAAAGTCAAATGCTGAAGTTTTTGTTATTGTGTACGGGTCTTTAATAAGACCAGTTCTTGCAGCCACTGCGCAATGTGTAGCGAATTGTGGCTGGTGTGTACGAGGTTACTATACAACGTGTAAATAAAAATCATCGACAAACTCCGGGAGGCGATTCCTGACCAAAATATCAGACGAAAATGCATGTACTATTTTATCCTAAAGCTATTACTACATGGGAGTTATGCGGCCCCAAAAAATTGAATTTTCGAAATGATTTTCGTTACATATATCAGGAACTACTTGCTATGAAGCAACAAATCGGTGATAATTGTGTTTTGTAGAACGGAGATCTTACACCTTCATCAAGAAAATAGAAGCTGCCACCCTGTGTTTTGTTGCGAATCAACACTACTGTGTTCTTGATGAAGGGGGTGGTATTACCAACCACATTTTAATATGTGTAAGACGTCCATTCTACAAAACACTATAAACCACTATTCACCGATTTGTTGCTTAATCGCAAATAGTTCCTGGTATTTGTAACAAAAATCATTTTAAAAATTCGATTTCTGGGGGCGCATAGCTTCCTTAATAATCACTTTAAGGAAAACTGGTACATACATTTTCGTCAGGAATCACCTCCCACAGTTATTAGGTAATTTTTAGCTACGCGTTATATGTTGATGAATGACTAAAGCACAGGCGGCTTTCAAAACTCTGTGACAGGCAGGCAGGCAGGCATAAAGTGCAGTGCGCACGGAAATACAGAGAGGGGTCGCGCGAGGCCAGGGCAGCCAACTGCAGCAGCAGCAGGAGGTAAATATAGCGTGGTCGTGCGTTGCAGGCGGACCCTTTGGACGCTGGCACCGACAACGGCTTCACCTTCACGGCGCCCAACTGGCCGACCGAGCCGCAGGGCGAGGTGTACAAGGTGACCAGCCGCTACCCCTCGCACCGCGCAGGCTCCTTCTACTACCCCTACAAGAGGCACCTGCCGCCGATAGCCACCTTCCAGTTCATCAAGGTCAGTCTTCACTAGCCATCCACCAGCAACTTCACCTCTTGTTTTCACCCCATCTTACGTTTCACAATATTGTTTCCTTAGAAAATGACTGCAGTACGTCTTAAAACATTGTTGGGAAACTTTCAACTACAGTATAGCCCTATAATAACATTTCTCAATTGCCCCAAGAAATTCCAACCTTATATATATATATATGCAAAAATGTATAATAAATGTCAGTCTTATATGTATATATATACATATACGGGATAACTTTATAAGAGGGTAGTTTTGTATTGGAAACATGTTTGTATACCAAAAGGAACGACAGTTTATTAAGTAGGAAAAAGTAATAAAAGCGGCTTAAATCTTAAAGACTTTAATAACTGAACATTCCTTAGGAATGCCGGTAGTGTGCGCGTGTTAGCACGTACCGGTTGCACATCACAGCGTGCTGTTCTGTACGCCCAGTGATATGCAACTTGCTATACACGAACGTCCTGACGGCTATGTATTCGCGGCTTTGCTGTGCCATCTTCAATACAGTGTAATCACGGTTTCTTCACACTTTTTGAATCAAACTTTTGAAACATCACAACATGTACGTCATGTTTAGTTATTTCCTAAATATACCATGTATCACAAGCATTTTATACTTGCGTTCAAAAAAGGATATATTTTTTTGTTAAATTGAAATTTTATTTATATTTTATTTATTATCATAATATTTCATTTTTAATTAATATGATTTAAAAAACAGCGAGAAAACATGTGTGTTGGTAACGCCTAGTAAGAAATAGTTCTCATGCAAAATAGTATTACAACTGAGTGCCCACGAGTGTGGTGCGTTGTCCTTTGGTGTAATTTTCTAGACTTAGTTAAGCTTGGTTTACACGAGGCGGAGGAATTTCCTGGAAGTAGAACTTTAGCAGGGCTTCAGAAAAGTGTGAAGTAACCGTGAATGGACTATAACTGTTTTGTACAATGACCACCTTTCCGGATGCAATTTTATTGGGATTATGTGATTCTTCATACCCACAATTTAGCAACATCCTACATTGTAACATAATCACTTAGTTACGCACCTTAGTGTAATTTTCGTAGCTAATGATAAAATGTGGGTCTGTGTCTTAACGTATTTTAAGGCCGGAAATGTAATTTTTTAATTCTATCCACTAAAGCTACGTTTTCTTTGTTTTTCTTTAATAACATTACACGTTATGACTTGATGGACGGATTGAAATAAGTAAAGTGGTGCTTGGCAGTTTCATTTTCTAGATGTGGCAGAGGAATAAATGAAACGCAGAAATAATGAACAGAGCAAGACTTAACGAAAGTGATTGCTATGTACTAAATACAATCGCACGTTCAAACCTTCGGGAAAGTTTCTGAAATTAGACCTTAGGCGTCCTGTTGAGTATCAAGGTGACTCAAATAACACAAATGACGAACTGGGATAGTGGGGATAAGCTACACCCCCTAATCCAATCTCAACTTTATACAAAAGGTTAAAAGATATTTTTTGCGAGATAGATTGTAAATAACATTTTCTCGAACTTCATCGAATTGTTATATTACCCTTACTTTTTTTTACGCTTTTTATTGATTTTTTTAACTTGCAGCAGCCGATTATGGATGCCTGATTATTTCTAGTAAGCTAATAATTATATAAATTATACTAATAGCATCAGTCAAGCAATACGTGCTTTAAAAAAAATGTTTTTAATTCAATGCTTTTTGCTTTGTCGTGCCGTAAAACATAAAACAAGATCTTAACTGCCGGCTGCGGGGAAAAATTTCCATAAATGCAAGATGGTGGATACTGATTCGCCTTAAGGAGCCCACCTACCTCATGCTTGAATTGCGTTTCAGAGTAATTGGAATAAACGTTTTCGAACGAAACTGTTAAACGTGCGTCCAATATGCTGATCTAAAAAAAGCACACACTTTAGACGAGGCCTGTTGAGTGCTTTCCAAACGTCACGCACATTAGAAACACCATTTCGGGGCACTCCAACCTTGTTTAAAACGTCTCTATCAAAGCGCTGGGTTTTTTTTTTTTTTTTTCCAAAATATACGCGTTGGATTCAGTACATACAAAAATAATTCAGGGCCCTGTACAGAATGTTGTTAGAGACTTTCCACCAATAAAATTATAGGGTCACCACTTAAAGTCCCATAGGTACGCGCAGCACGACGAGAACACTGCACACCATTTCAGAGCCTTGTCAATAACGGCGATGTTACGTTTGATGCACGTGGCAGGTGGCAGTGTCGCCCTTATCCAACCTGGGAATGGGCGAGGTTCTATGAGTCAGGCAGCGATGGAATTGACAAAGAAGAAAACGTGAAAAATGGAAGAAAACTCATTGCCTCCGCGCTGGCGCCTGTTGCACTGCCTGTCAGAAAGGGGCCGCAGTGGTTAGAATACTCGCCTCCCACCAAGGCGAACCGTGTTAGATTCCCGGCGAGGTCACCCTCGGATTTTCGCATGTGGGAATCGTGCAGGATGATGCCACTGGTCGGCGAGTTTCCTCGAGGATCTCCCGTTTCCCCCAGCCTTGCATTCCGGCGCTGCTCTATACTCACCTCACTTCACCCTCGTCATCTCTCAAGACATCGATGTTCAGAGCTGCCCAAATCTCTTCACTCACTCACCTACAGCAGCCTGTAGTGAACTGTTGTAAGGTAAGCTGTATTTTGCTCGGTGTTATACCTAATAGTTTGCCAGTTTACTCATCGGCCAATTAAACGTAGTAGTAGAGTTGACTTCACAGCACATGTGTAATGGGTGCCTCGCCGTCCTCTCGTGAGTGGTTGCAATACATCCAGTTTCTCCCGGCCCATATCTGGTCACTGGTTCCAGCTGCGTGTGCCGAGTGTGTACAGCACTGAGCAAGCACCAGTTTAACTTGCAGTACCTCACCACATGCCACTGCTCACCTGTCAGTAAGAGTGGGTGTGTGACTAGATTCGGGCGGCTATTAACAGCGAGATGTTGAGCCGACGAGGGTGACTGAGGAATCGTCCGGCACGATTCCCACAAGCGAGTGGCCCGGCCGGGGATGGAACCCGGTTCGCCTTGGTGAGAAGCGATCAGGCTGACCGCTCAGCCCAGCCACCGCGGCCCCTGTCAGCCAGAGAATGCCCCGCTTGGTACAGCGAGCAGGTGTTGGCGTTGCTGTACGAGGCGAGGGTGACACCCTCCGGCCAGAATGACGAGCCTGATTGCACGTCGTCCCGAGCTGCTCTCGCCTCGTTGGGAACATCCCCCGCTCGACTAGAGACGGTTTCCGGCCGGCCGCCCCCGCAGGCGCAGAGGGATGCTAAATGAAGGGTGAAGTAGCGATGGGCTCAATCGAATGGAACATTTCGAGGTATTCGATTACGCTTTACAATCGATTATTTCGAATGATTTTTACTTTCTCTCGGAAAATTCTCTCGCTAAATTCTCTCACTAATATAGAGCTGCAACGGGCAGCCCGCAAGGACGAAAGCGAAGCGTGTTGTAATGCTTTATTAAGACCGTGATTTTAAAGTTTAAGTGTTAAGTCCTTGTTACGAAGAATGAAACATATGTAATACACTTGGCAGTTTGTTTGCTTAGATACGAATTGTGAATCTTAACGAGCATCTCCAGCAAATTCGAAAGATCACTACCAAAAACAACAAAAGTTACCAAACTTTCGATGCCACATAAATTTACAGTATTACTTAAAGTGATTGTGAAAGATTTGGGCGCTGCTTACAACCGATGAGGACAACTGGGGTTGAAGATAGAGAAGTAGGAGAATGCATAAGTGNCAAAGATTTGGGCGCTGCTTACAACCGATGAGGACAACTGGGGTTGAAGATAGAGAAGTAGGAGAATGCATAAGTGCGACAAACTAGGAACACTCCAAGTAAACCCACCTACCTACGGTAAAGTTACATTTCCCACATCCGAATATTCGGGTCAGCCCCGCCGGGGATTGAACTCAGTTCGCCGTGATATGAGGCGAGAGTTCATATAAAACAGTTTTTCTGTGACAACTAAAACAAAGAAAAAAGTTTGTTTTGTTTAAAGAATAGCAATTAAATGAAAGCACCTTTCCTGGGTCAACATGGTCCTGTAGTAGATATTTTTATTTTGTAGGCAGATTTTGTTAAGATGTAAAAATTAGAAAGATAAAAACATCAGTATGGAATTCTCACAATACAAAAATGAACTGTCTGTTGCACAGCAAAATATAACATTTTAATTTTAATGTTCATCATTTTTTCTAATGTTTCTATTTTTTTTATGTATACTTTAAAGAATCAGTTGGAGAAAATATTAAAGGCTATTTATAAATGTATCAACTAATTGTGATAGAAATATTAATTGAATAACGAAAGAATTGAACTGAAAGAAATGCCTTTCAAGAAGCGCTAACACGTAGCGANTGATAGAAATATTAATTGAATAACGAAAGAATTGAACTGAAAGAAATGCCTTTCAAGAAGCGCTAACACGTAGCGATAAAAATATTGACCGAAAGAAGGTAAGAACGAGAGAATTTTATCGAGAGGACTATCATCGAGAAGCGCTTACGAAANTAAAAATATTGACCGAAAGAAGGTAAGAACGAGAGAATTTTATCGAGAGGACTATCATCGAGAAGCGCTTACGAAATGTGAGAGGAATATAAACCGAAAGAAATGACGAATGAAAGAACTTTACCAAAATGGCTATTGAGAAGGGCGAATGAATTGTGGGAGGAATGTATTCTAAGAAAATTGGTGTTAACTTTAGTTGGCAGGTNTGGCTATTGAGAAGGGCGAATGAATTGTGGGAGGAATGTATTCTAAGAAAATTGGTGTTAACTTTAGTTGGCAGGTGGTCTGCGTTATGTAACTTTAACAATGGAAAATTTAAATAGAAATCCAACCTTGTTACACTTCCCAGAAAAACAGCGTAACAATGCAGGTTTCTACAAAATTATTAAAACTAAATTGAGTAAATCTCGTTTACGTGCATTATTTTGAAGTTAATACACACTAATTCGTTTCAGTAGCGTTTAATAAATTTTATTACATTAAAAAATGATTTTTAATCATCCGAATTACTTGGTTTAGTTTTCAAAGTACATTTGGTTTACGGAAGTTTTAGCAGAGTATACAGGCATGTGGTATATAATTTTCCCTTCAGCAAGTATGCCTTATTTTATGCGGCTGATTTCCAGTAAGAGAAATAATTTTAACTTACCTTTATTCTTTAACTATATTTTTCAACGATTGGCGTGGAAAAAAGACGTGGGTAGGCCGCCGTACCGAGAGGTTTCATTCGAATGAATCATTCGATAACGTTACTGAGCTATCGAGATTTAATTCGATTGTCAAAATATCTAGATTTTTCCCATCACTAGAGTGAAGTGCAGTGGAAGCCCCAGGCCGTGCCCGTAGGGGTGAAGTGCTCCCCCTATAATCACCACCCCATCCGGGTCTCTCCACAGGTGCGCGCAGACACACAGGTCTGCCTCAGTGCCTGAGAGACAATTGCTACGTTTCCATGTAGCATTCAAAACGTTCTCAGTATCTGTTCCCAAGAAAACTTTAGATCCGAATTAATCGTTTTCAATACTGTGGCTAATGTGCGAGTTTATGTTGGCGAAATTGAAGTTAAGTTTGCTACAATGACATAATAACATGTAACATTATGTTTATTTAATTTCCTTACTTCCAAATATGTATACTAAAATTGGATATTAGACTATTCTAAAGCAATGACGATATAACATAAATGCACACGTAAAAAAAACGAATAACAAATATATGCATGTAGATCAGAATGCCACTCGAGAGTCCACCCATTTAGTTTCGATACTAGTTCATTGCGATTAGCGTTTGTTTACATGTTAACTCAAACCCGACTGAATCCGATCCGATCCCAATTTTATTGTGTAAAGACCTTGAGACTCAGTTCATTTTTAATACCTTTTGCATGTACAAATTTAATACGGAAGTGTGTTGAAGAAGGTTTTTAAAACGACGTAGAAACGTTGCAACTGTGAGTTTGGGTGTCGTCTGACTACTGGCTCCTGTNTTATCAGGGGGGGGGGAGGGGAAAGTTACACTTACCGATGGAAAGGAAGGCAGGTCACGCGAGCATTAGTGGTGCAGACACACGTGTCGATTAGGACAAATGTTTAGAGATAAATTATTTGACAATAAAATTACATGCATCATAGTTTACAGCAATTACATACTATTTTTACAATCAAGTTATTATTATTAATTTAATACTTATTGTTGACAACTTTAGTGGCAAAAAGGGAGGAGGTTACAACCCCCAACCGCCCTCCTGGCTATACCACTGCCATGCTTCCTCATTTCACTTTTAACTCTGTATTATACCCATCATTCCTTCACTTGCACCGATTATACCTGCAAATAACTTTTTTTTTCGTTGAATGGTTTTCTATATTAACATTTTATCTACATCCTGCAAATGCAAAAATAAAGCCAAAAAGTTTGTGAAATTTATTTTTAAAATATACATCAAAGGCTGTCTCAAGCCAGAAAAATATATCCATGTACAGATTTCTATATAACGAATAAATAGGGACATGCGAAATTCGCGTTATTATTTGGCATCAGGCTGATATTCACAGTACTCTATCCACTAAAGTCAATGGCGTTTCTCCATTGGCTGCTGCATAGTTGTGAAGCCACGCCCGATCTGACTGAACTGCTCGTGATTGGAGCACACAATTGTGATGCGTTCATCTATTGGCACAGAGTTACCCAGGGCGCGTCACATGAAGTATGTTCCAATGACAAACTTATTTCAAAGGTACATTTTTTTCAAGTTTAACGTGTACCCAAATAAAAACGCGAATGTTGCAGGTGTATACGTATAAATCATCAAACGTAAGAAATAGGTAGCAAATTCTCGATAAAAAAATTTTACTATTAAATTTGCTAATTGTCTCAAAATGCATAAAATGTTTGATTTTAAGATTATTTTATTATTTGTAGCTGACTGTTAAACGTCAGTGGTCATGCATTTGCCACCCCGGTCTCGCTAGGGCATATATATATATAGAGAGAGAGAGAGAGAGAGAGAGAGNTTACAGCAATTACATACTATTTTTACAATCAAGTTATTATTATTAATTTAATACTTATTGTTGACAACTTTAGTGGAAAAAAGGGAGGAGGTTACAACCCCCCAACCGCCCTCCTGGCTATACCACTGCCATGCTTCCTCATTTCACTTTTAACTTTGTATTATACCCATCATTCCTTCACTTGCACCGATTATACCTGCAAATAACTTTTTTTTTCGTTGAATGGTTTTCTATATTAACATTTTCTCTACATCCTGCAAATGCAAAAATAAAGCCAAAAAGTTTGCGAAATTTATTTTTAAAATATACATCAAAGGCTGTCTCAAGCCAGAAAAATATATCCATGTACAGATTTCTATATAACGAATAAATAGGGACATGCGAAATTCGCGTTATTATTTGGCATCAGGCTGATATTCACAGTACTCTATCCACTAAAGTCAATGGCGTTTCTCCATTGGCTGCTGCATAGTTGTGAAGCCACGCCCGATCTGACTGAACTGCTCGTGATTGGAGCACACAATTGTGATGCGTTCATCTATTGGCACAGAGTTACCCAGGGCGCGTCACATGAAGTATGTTCCAATGACAAACTTATTGCAAAGGTACATGTTTTTCAAGTTTAACGTGTACCCAAATAAAAACGCGAATTTTGCAGGTGTCTACGTATAAATCATCAAACGTAAGAAATAGGTAGCAAATTCTCGATAAAAAAATTTTACTATAAAATTTGCTAATTGTCTCAAAATGCATAAAATGTTTGATTTTAAGATTATTTTATTATTTGTAGCTGGCTGTTAAACGTCAGTGGTCATGCATTTGCCACCCCGGTCTCGCTAGGGCATATATATAGAGAGAGAGAGAGAGCGGGGGACGCTATGGAGGGAGAGTAATGGGATGGCAACCCCTACAAAACTTTTCAACATAGTACTCTAATGGGTCTAATGTATATTCTAATGCGCAATTTATGAAATTTGGATGAGTTAATTCTCAAATAACAATTACACGCGCTACAGGTGGCAAGTTAAAAATTACATAATTAATTTCCGCTTGGCTTGTCACGCTGCCAACTGCAGCAAAATAATAAAAAGAACCTAACACTGTTTTAAATATTTTACTCTGCCTTTATTTACTCGATCACTGAACGACAGCGTCACCTAACTAGCAACTTTCCGAAATTACGTTTCTATGAAGGAAATTGTTTTAAATATGACGTGCGTTGGTACAATAGTTTTGCATACAATTCGCCACAACAGTATTTTATCACCAACGGGTGAGTGACAGTTGGTGTCAAGGAAAAGTNAATAGTTTTGCATACAATTCGCCACAACAGTATTTTATCACCAACGGGTGAGTGACAGTTGGTGTCAAGGAAAAGTGAGCAATAAGTCTCACCTGCGAATTCGAGCACATCTTTTGATCACCAACGAAGGCATGAAAACTCGCGCGTCACATGAGATGAGAAAATATTGTATACATACATCACATGCGTCGTAGCGAATACACTAACATTGCCTATGAATGGAGGAAAAAAAAAANTGGCTATTGAGAAGGGCGAATGAATTGTGGGAGGAATGTATTCTAAGAAAATTGGTGTTAACTTTAGTTGGCAGGTTGTCTGCGTTATGTAACTTTAACAATGGAAAATTTAAATAGAAATCCAACCTTGTTACACTTCCCAGAAAAACAGCGTAACAATGCAGGTTTCTACAAAATTTTTAAAACTAAATTGAGTAAATCTCATTTACGTGCATTATTTTGAAGTTAATACACACTAATTCGTTTCAGTAGCGTTTAATAAATTTTATTACATTAAAAAATGATTTTTAATCATCCGAATTACTTGGTTTAGTTTTCAAAGTACATTTGGTTTACGGAAGTTTTAGCAGAGTATACAGGCATGTGGTATATAATTTTCCCTTCAGCAAGTATGCCTTATTTTATGCGGCTGATTTCCAGTAAGAGAAATAATTTTAACTTACCTTTATTCTTTAACTATATTTTTCAACGATTGGCGTGGAAAAAATACGTGGGTAGGCCGCCGTACCGAGAGGTTTCATTCGAATGAATCATTCGATAACGTTACTGAGCTATCGAGATTTAATTTGATTGTCAAAATATCTAGATTTTTCCCATCACTAGAGTGAAGTGCAGTGGAAGCCCCAGGCCGTGCCCGTAGGGGTGAAGTGCTCCCCCTATAATCACCACCCCATCCGGGTCTCTCCACAGGTGCGCGCAGACACACAGGTCTGCCTCAGTGCCTGAGAGACAATTGCTACGTTTCCATGTAGCATTCAAAACGTTCTCAGTATCTGTTCCCAAGAAAACTTTAGATCCGAATTAATCGTTTTCAATACTGCTGTTAATGTGCGAGTGTATGTTGGCGAAATTGAAGTTAAGTTTGCTACAATGACCTAATAAGACGTAACATTATGTTTATTTCATTTTCTTTCTTCCAAATATGTACACTAAAATAGGATATTATGCTATTCTAAAGCAATAACGATATAACATAAATGAACACGTAAAAAAAACGAATAACAAATACATGCATGTAGATCAGAATGCCACTCGAGAGTCCGCCCATTTAGTTTCGATACTAGTTCATTGCGATTAGTGTTTGTTTACATGTTAACTCAAACCCGACTGAATCCGATCCGATCCCAATTTTATTGTGTAAATACCTTGAGACTCAGTTCATTTTTAATACCTTTTGCATGTACAAATTTAATACGGAAGTGTGTTGAAGAAGGTTTTTAAAACGACGTAGAAACGTTGCAACTGTGAGTTTGGGTGTCGTCTGACTACTGGCTCCTGTCAATTT
>NQII01005435.1:23795-131055 GCA_002778355.1 Clitarchus hookeri | reverse complement strand
AAAAAAAAAATACTTGTCACAAGCACATCTCCCCTCCTCCGTCAAGCCATCCTATATCACTATCAATCATCAAATATGCAAGTCCTTCGTTCGTGCTAACTAAGTTTTCCATTTATTATAGTTCTTGTGTTGGTCTGGTTTTTGACGTAATAGTGCGCGTTGAGACAAGAGATCGGAAAATGCTATCCTCATCACTAACACCGATGAATATCGAAGCTGCGTCACCTCTCCTTTGTGTGTGCTCTTTTGTAACACGAATATTATATGTTTTGCTACTCTGGTTACTGATATATGTTTACGTCTGGATGTAGCAGACTGCTTAGGCTGACCCCTCCGTCTTTTGCAATTACGTTCAAGGTTATCCTTTTGAGATCAAATTTAAGGCAAGTTTTTTTTCTGCTAAATTGTCCCACGAGAATGAAAGTTCACGCTGTTCTGGTCATGTGGACTTTTGTATCGGTAGTTCATTGTTAATTAATTAAAATAATTAACTACAACGATGCATTCGCTTTTAACAAATTTTAATCAAATATGTAGATATAAACACTATTTTGACTGCAACTTAGCTTCCGGATAAATATCTGATACAAAACTTTAATATTCTGAAATGTAATTCTTCTGTGGCAACTTGTTTGTTGTATGAAATAATTACTCTAATGTAATTAATCTGAGTAAAGGCTGTTCACGATAAAGTGGACACTTTTAAAATCAACCATAGAAAAAAAAGTTACTGCTTCTGTCTGCATATATTTTAACTAGCTTACTGAGTGACATGTTCCCAGTAAAGTTGGTAACGATGGAGGGAAAGTGGTTCCATGTCTTAATGTCGGATTAAAAGTGTTAGGTAATCATTTGTGACAACTTAAATTATTTATTTCGCTTTCTGTTTATTTAAATGCATATTAATGTAAAATTAGCCGATTTGTAAAATATTTACTTTTCTAATAATCACAGTTTCACTTGACAGACACATGAATGAAGTGATGAAGCCCAGGTCTGTGTTAATTTCACACAACGCGAAAGAATACACAACGTGCATACAAGAAGATCTTAAGCAGGGCTTTCGAAAGTGCTCAGTTTACCGTGAACAGTCTCTATCGAAATTTATTGATTGGAAAATNAACAGTCTCTATCGAAATTTATTGATTGGAAAATTACTTCGGACATATTCCATTGCAGTGCTGTCGCCAAGGAAAACACAGAGGATATCAAAAATATAATACGAAAACCAGCCACGACTATATGTTGTCAACATATACTTAAAACGTAGAAATAATCACACAACTAATTCAGTCAAGAGTTTTACCAAACTCGTTTTGTTTCGTTTAGTGGCTGTGTTGAACGCATACGGATCCTGCCGGAGACGTGAGCAAGGTTACTTCTACTGCAGGTTGGGAAGATCAATGTTAAAAGTTTGGCAATCAACCATTTTCGCCGCTAGGTAACTGCTATTGTCGGCAATGTACCAGATTTTCGCTATTTTCTACCTTAAAAAAATAGGATAATTGAAATAATCATAAATCAGCTGTAAAATAACTTCGTAACTAAGTAAAATCGTTATCTTTTATTATTCACGTAGCTTAAAATTTTGTCTGTAACACTGCGCACCTAGCGGTGGGAATTTTTTATATTCCAAACTCAACTATAAAAAATTCCGTTTTGTTTTTAACCTGAGTAGAATAAACCTTAGCCTGAGTGCAAAGCCAGGACGCTCTTGGCTGGGATGCTGAAGCAACGGACTGAAAGCGCCTCGGCCCAACTTCCACGCCACGTTCCCCCGCTGGCAGCCCAACACCGCGGAAGCGTTTTTCGCAGAGTTCCGGTCGGCCCGAGCCATCCTCGGAAACCCGGAGCCGCTGCTTAGGCGCGCGCGGGAAAGGGAGAGGGGCGTATCGATTACTCTCGACCAGCGTTTCAAGTGAAGTTAACTCGACTCTGGGGAAGATAAACTCCCGTGGAGGGACTAGAGCCAGCCATCCATCTTGCGGGGACAAGCCGGGGCCCCCTCTCTCTTCGCTGAGAGTTAAAGCCGCCTGATCGCAGAATGATGCAGGCGTAATCTGCCCCACCCCCCTCATGTAACGGTGTAATCCCAGACTGGAGCCTTCTCCTGTCGCCCAGCCGCACCTCTCTCTGGCCGTGATTGATAGCCGAGGTGCGCTGACGGCTCGTAATTACGTCGACACGCGCCCGACTAGCAGTGCGCCGGGCGCCCTTGTCACGACACCAGTCTCGAGGAGTAGCGGGGCCGCGGTGTCTGAGCGGTTAGACTGCTCACCTCCCACTCTGGTTCAATCGCCGACCGGGTCACTCCCGGATTTTCGCAAGTGGGAATCGTACCGGACGATGCTGCTGGTCGGCGGGTTTCCTCGGGGATCTCCCGTTTCCCCTGCCCTTACATTCCGGCGCTGCTCCATTCTCATCTCATTTCACCCTCATCGACTATCAAGGCCTCGTTGTTCAAGAGCCGCCAAGACCTCTCCACTCAACTCGACGAGTCACGACGTATCTATCCGGAAATCCTTACGGGCCTCCATTATAACATAAAATATTGCCTACATTTCGACCTATTTTTGTATCAAATATACATCTACAGGCTGTTCACGGTAAAGTGAGCACTTTTCAAGGCCCTCCCAGCAGGCATAATAACCTAAAATTTACATTTTATTGTGTCCTCAGATATTAACTTGTGAAAGCTATGAAATGTGTACAATGTGTTTATTAGTCACATGGCAATTTTTATATCAACAATTGGCGAAAATATATAAATAATCTCAAAGGAAATTTTAAGCACGGCCTTAAAAATGTTTACTTGACCGTAAACAGATTATAATTTAGAATATTCAAATTTACGTATTGTAATTACAAGGATTGCCAACAAATTTTTATATAGTTAATAGAAAAAAAAAGTTATAGTATCATCTTAAAAAGTTTTCACTCACCACGAGGTCAGTTTTGACATAACTGGTTTATGTTCTGAAATAAAAGTAATACCTATGTGAAACNGTACAATGTGTTTATTAGTCACATGGCAATTTTTATATCAACAATTGGCGAAAATATATAAATAATCTCAAAGGAACTTTTAAGCACGGCCTTAAAAATGTTTACTTGACCGTAAACAGATTATAATTTAGAATATTCAAATTTACGTATTGTAATTACAAGGATTGCCAACAAATTTTTATATAGTTAATAGAAAAAAAAAGTTCTAGTATCATCTTAAAACGTTTTCACTCACCACGAGGTCAGTTTTGACATAACTGGTTTATGTTCTGAAATAAAAGTAATACCTATGTGAAACNCGTTTTCACTCACCACGAGGTCAGTTTTGACATAACTGGTTTATGTTCTGAAATAAAAGTAATACCTATGTGAAACAAATATACGCATATAATTTCTACAGTTGCAAAAAAACTCAAGCTCAAACCAAATGCTATGTACAAAAGGTTTCAAAATGGGTTTGACACAAATATTGCGATTTACTTATTTCTGTCATAAGTTACATGTCAGGTACGTTAGTCAAAATTAGGTTTTGTTAACTCGACATATTTATCAAGTCACTACTGTTGCACTGCTATTATTCTAGTTACATCTGTGACCGTTCTCGTAATGAAGTCTATTGTTTACCCCGTTCAGAGTAAAATTTAAATCCGAATATAACTCGTAGTGGACTTATAAATCCCTGCTGAACACAGCAAGACCAGATTAAAACAAAATTACTGTGAGATGAAACAAACTACCAAGGTATATCGAACGTAGAATCCGAAAAGCAAGTTCTCTCTCAACGCCCGATTGAAATGAAATCGGAATATCAACTAACAAGAAAATTTGNGTAGAATCCGAAAAGCAAGTTCTCTCTCAACGCCCGATTGAAATGAAATCGGAATATCAACTAACAAGAAAATTTGTTTGTTATATCGAGTCATTATTGTTCACAACACCTGATGTTTTAGAGACAGTTGGTGTGGGTTATCGCAGAAAGGGGATTCCGTGGCCATATGATTAGCACGTCGACCTTCCACCACTNTTCCGTGGCCATATGATTAGCACGTCGACCTTCCACCACTGTGATCATGGTTTGTTACCCACAGTAAACACCAATCAGGATTTTAGCATGTGGGTAACGTGACAGATGTCATGGATTACACAAGGGGTTTCTCGCAGTACTCCTGTCTCCGTTACCCTGCTCCACCTGCTCACTGCTCCACCATGGGGTCTGATTTCACGTCATATTCAGGAATGATGGGCACCTACAGGTCTCGCCCTCGGAAGCCAATCAAATCGGTGGACACTATTTTAGTCAAATATCACACTGTTTTTTGTCTTGTATAATGTTTGGTCAAGGATCAAGATTTTACTATTAATTCATTTCACATTGTATTCATACTCTTTATTTACATAAATATTGATTTAAACATTGCAAATCATATTACGGTTTCCAATTCGGGCAACCTGAGATACGGACTATACTCCGAGAAAGCCAACTTGGAAATAGTAAATCCCAAATGGAGGTTATGGCTCAAAACCTAATAGTACAACCAAAATGGCTCCTACCTTTACAATCAAGTATAACAACACTCATGGAGCGGAGACTCACATACGACCTCTCCATTCAGCATTATCCATTTGTTAAAAAAAACTAAAACATTCTCTTTTATGTCAAAAAAAAACTTACTGTTCAGAAGACAAAGTTGAATGGGACCCAGAGCTATGAAAATCGCATCTAATGATAGGACTGGCCATTTTTACAGCCTAAGTTCGTAACTCACATGAACGTTAAATTACATCTATGAGATTACTCATTAATACGTCATATATGCAAGAACTTAAATTTATAAGTTTAAGCTCTTGAGCTAATTTCCACTCAGTTCTCACAGGCTTTTAATTTTCTTTAACTAGCGGGGAGACCAAACCTCTAGCGGTTCTAACTAGACCATGAACACTGAATCAATTGCCAAACAATTTACAAGTCCATCAGGTCCCGCCGTTTTCAGCTTTATTTGTGTATATGTACGTAGTGCAAAACTCAATCCTTACATATTAATGTCACATTTCTAATTGATGTTACCATATAATAACACCCACCAAACAGATAGATTTCATTTAGTTTGTCCGTACACACAGTCACGCAAAAAAAATTAAGTAAAATAAAAAATGAACCTACAGTACTAATTTTTATTCTTTGAAAATACTACAAAACGTGATGCAAGCACGAGGACGACAATATTATTTTGAAAAAGCACCATGGCAGGTATACCTGACGTTCTCGACAAAGAAGAGCTGTCTGCAAAATCAAAATTATCAACAGCTGCGATGGTAAATCCTTTTCTGGTAAAGTGACTCAGAAGGGGCGTGGTGTTCGATTCACAAGATTTTACAGTATGAACGGCTAACAAGTTCCTGCACCATACTATCTCATTATAAACTTTTGATACGCCAATTCTATTCATTGAAGTGATTAGCTCTCTACTTTTGCATTTGTCGTAGATTGCGTGGGCAGTCGTCATGTGTAGTGGATTTTTCTTTTGGCTATGATGCAATTCGTAATACATTATTTGAGAAAGATATTCCATTTGCAAAGCCTGCTGATTCATAGGATTGCCTTCCACTTATTTGCTTATATCTTCAAAGGAATAATCGAAATTGTTGGCTTCTGTTCCAAACTCAAAAACATTAGTTTGTTGTAGTTTTCCTTTACTGGCATTAAATAATGATGAAAAAAATGTTAAGACAGCATCAGACATTCCTGTAGACTCCCATGATTTGCAGATCTCTGATGCATCACAAAATGTGTCATTGAGTCCAAAATTTAAATCTTTGAGGACATTTCTTTAAATGATGCCCGCTGATTTTANTAAAAAAAACTAAAACATTCTCTTTTATGTCAAAAAAAAACTTACTGTTCAGAAGACAAAGTTGAATGGGACCCAGAGCTATGAAAATCGCATCTAATGATAGGACTGGCCATTTTTNTTACTGTTCAGAAGACAAAGTTGAATGGGACCCAGAGCTATGAAAATCGCATCTAATGATAGGACTGGCCATTTTTGCAGCCTAAGTTCGTAACTCACATGAACGTTAAATTACATCTATGAGATTACTCATTAATACGTCATATATGCAAGAACTTAAATTTATAAGTTTAAGCTCTTGAGCTAATTTCCACTCAGTTCTCACAGGCTTTTCATTTTCTTTAACTAGCGGGCAGACCAAACCTCTAGCGGTTCTAACTAGACCATGAACACTGAATCAATTGCCAAACAATTTACAAGTCCATCAGGTCCCGCCGTTTTCAGCTTTATTTGTGTATATGTACGTAGTGCAAAACTCAATCCTTACATATTAATGTCACATTTCTAATTGATGTTACCATATAATAACACCCACCAAACAGATAGATTTCATTTAGTTTGTCCGTACACACAGTCACGCAAAAAAAATTAAGTAAAATAAAAAATGAACCTACAGTACTAATTTTTATTCTTTGAAAATACTACAAAACGTGATGCAAGCACGAGGACGACAATATTATTTTGAAAAAGCACCATGGCAGGTATACCTGACGTTCTCGACAAAGAAGAGCTGTCTGCAAAATCAAAATTATCAACAGCTGCGATGGTAAATCCTTTTCTGGTAAAGTGACTCAGAAGGGGCGTGGTGTTCGATTCACAAGATTTTACAGTATGAACGGCTAACAAGTTCCTGCACCATACTATCTCATTATAAACTTTTGATACGCCAATTCTATTCATTGAAGTGATTAGCTCTCTACTTTTGCATTTGTCGTAGATTGCGTGGGCAGTCGTCATGTGTAGTGGATTTTTCTTTTGGCTGTGATGCAATTCGTAATACATTATTTGAGAAAGATATTCCATTTCCAAAGCCTGCTGATTCATAGGATTGTCTTCCACTTCTTTGCTTATATCTTCAAAGGGATAATCGAAATTGTTGGCTTCTGTTCCAAACTCAAAAACATTAGTTTGTTGTAGTTTTCCTTTACTGGCATTAAATAATGATGAAAAAAATGTTAAGACAGCATCAGACATTCCTGTAAACTCCCATGATTTGCAGATCTCTGATCCATCACAAAATGTGTCATTGAGTCCAAAATTTAAATCTTTGAGGACATTTCTTTAAATGATGCCCGCTGATTTTANCCATCACAAAATGTGTCATTGAGTCCAAAATTTAAATCTTTGAGGACATTTCTTTAAATGATGCCCGCTGATTTTACTGTGTATCGTGATTAAGGAGTCAAATGAGCTTAGAGCGCCATAAAACGGGCTTATAATTTTTGTCATGAAGACGGAAACAAATTGTTTTATTACACTTTTACAACAAACATTTTAATTTCGTTGTTGTAACTCAGTACAGTTTCATCAATGTTAACCATTAATTATCTGATGTCACTGAGTGTGAATCCATTGCCAGCACTTAAGAGTGACTAAAACTTCATTTGCTCTTTCAAGGAGTGCAAATTTCACTGAAGGCTTATGCTTACGTTGCTGCTGGGAGCTCATTGAACATTCATATTTTCGAATGTATGCACGCATGAAGTTCGGATGGGCACACAAACCCACTGCAAATACATCTACCTCACTGTTTAAAACAGCTACACCGCTGACAACTTCATCTTGAAAGAAACTGGCTGCAGATAAAACATGTTTGCCCTTTGAAGCGCACATATTCTGAACTTTATTCTTTCATAATTTCCTTTGGCCCTTGTTCTGGCTAAACCACAGATAATAAATACACTGAAGATCCTCTGGTGCCGCGGTGGCTTAGCGGTTAAGAGTGCTCGCCTCCCACCGAGGCGAAACCGGGTTCAATCCCCAGCCGGTTCACTCCGGATTTTCGCAAGTGGGAATNGAGTGCTCGCCTCCCACCGAGGCGAAACCGGGTTCAATCCCCAGCCGGTTCACTCCGGATTTTCGCAAGTGGGAATTGTGCGTGACGATGCCGCTGGTTGGCGGGTTTGATCGGGGATCTCCCGTTTCCCCCGACCTTTCATTCCGGCGCTGCTCCATACTCCACCCCACTCCACCATCATTGGTTCTCAAGACCTCGACGTTAAGAACCACCCAAATCTCGTCACTCACTCAGCTTTCATGTTAGTTGTAGAATGTTGCCGAGGGGTAGTCATAGTTATTTTTAATGGTTGGATATTGGGTTCGTTTGAAGTCGTATTCTCAGAAGACTCGGATTCCTGTTGCAATTCACTGCTTTGTGCTATCAGTTTAAGTCACTTGTGAACTTCGTCTTGCCGTATTTTTGCAGCCTCTCGGACTCTCTTCTGTCCAGCCGCGGTCGATGTCAACTTTCCTTTCGTATCTCTTTGGCAAATGATACATTTTTCTTTCTTGGAGGTTTTGTAGTTATGTGTAGTTAGTTACACTCAATCGGGAAGTAAAGGTCCTCTGCTGCAACCAGCTTAATTTATGTTTACAAACCTGAATCAATGGTGCACCTGAAACAAAAACAAAGTCAAAATATATCATTGGTGGGTGGCTAAAACACATATTCACACAGCCACCATTTAAAAAATGGTGGAAATTTTGCTCTGACAATTTATTTTCTGTGTTTTTAAGGCTACTTGACATCCAAAATTTAAGTTTTGACACAAAACTGAGGCATGTAAGTCAAATGGTTCCCGAAATATTACATAGTAAATAAAGAATATTTGAATTTTTTTGAAATGTCATCAAAAAATTTCTGCCCGGATTAGCAATGTCTATCCAAGCTTAATTACATATTTATCGGCCTATAAACAATAATCAAAAATAAATATTTTTTTGACAATAATTTTTTTACATGGTTATATGACGGGACCTGGATTATATAGTCCCGAATGAGAAAATATAGGCTGTGGGAATGCATTCAGCGACGCACATTGTAACGGCAAATCAATAAATTTCGAGTACGCCAAGCTTGTACAATGGTGTAAGTTACGTCCACGGGGGTTAAACCACGAGCACGCCATAATTTGCTTCAAAGACGATTTTCTGTATATTCCACGGATAAACTTACAGTCATCATTAACAACACGCGTTCAACCTCCTGTTCACTTGCGCGGTAAAACTGCAGGGCCTCTGCATAGAGTCGTGTGGCATAGTCCATTTAATGTTACTTCCAACTTTTCTGATGCCCTGCTTAAGTTCTACTTTCAGAATATTCCCCCATATCATGCTAACAAAGCTTAACCAAGTCTAGAAAATTACACCAAAGGTACAACGCACCGTATTCGTGCGCATTCACTTTAATAATATTGTACGTAATAATAAATTCTTACTAGGCATTACCAACTAACCCATTTTCTCCCTGTTTTAATTCATATTAAATATAAAAGGAATATTACCATTTATAGGTAAAATACAAGTATACGTCCAATTTAAACAAAAATAAGGCACTTCTACGATAACAGAAGTATAAAACGATTGTGATTCATGGCGTACTTAGGAAAGAACCGAAAACGTCACAGATGGGGAGATTTTTCAAAAGTTTGGTTCAAAAAGTGTGCAGAAACCGCGAATAGACTATATAAGGCATCTCATTCGGCGAGGCGGTCGCAAAAGCGGATGCGCGTCATGATGCATGCGTGGTGAAGGAGGCTCTGATGGCCGCTCCTCCATCTCGCACGACACACGTGCTCCGACCCAGATGACTCGCCGTTACTCAGCGGTTACACGCTCGACTCGGTGCAGCACCACGAACGCTAGAGTTCCCGCAGATCGTTAAGGGGGCACACCTATACGGCGCTTGGACTGCGATGCAGGGTGTTTGAAACACACGTTTTCCCACGAAACTTTTCAACGTGCGTCTAATGTGCTGATCTACGAAAATAAAACACACACACACACACACACACTTCAGACGAGTCCTGTTGAGTGCTTTCAAGAAGTCACATGCATTAGAAATACCATTTCAGAGCATTCCGAAATGGCTAAAAACGGCTTTTTTTTACAAGCAACATTTAAAAGGTTACTCAGAAGTTGCCAATGCTTGTTTACTGTTCCTAATAATCTTTAGCATAACCAAATTTTTTGGTTTATTGCAAATAAAGAAGAATGATAATTATAAATAAAAATTATCGTGGAAAAAAATTTAAGCAAATGTTTGGGGCTTAATAATTAATAAACCTTCGACTGTATTCATATCTCCTCTTAATACTGAAAGCAAGTGTTGTGAACGAACTATTTTTGTTTATAACTGTTCTTTATCCAAGAGAAAATTGATTCCCTTTTTAAAATGGTCTGAACATCTTTTTACAGACTTTGGTTTTCGGAATGGTAATAATTTATTTTGTTTTCTTGTTTTGGATGGCCGATACCAGCAATTATAGTGGTGAAGAATGGTTTGTATCAGGCGTATGGATGTATAGGCATATGAACATCCAAAGTAATAAAACAATAAGGGCAGCATATTGTGGTCACGATGCAAGACAACCTCACCAAAACGGACATTCTTGAAATAAGCTGTTAAAAACTGGATCATTGCCGGGTAAAAAGAGAACTGGAAGATTACAGTCGAGGTAATTGTAGCCATGTTGGTATCAGTGTTGAGAGCTGCCAAAATCCCTCTGAAAAAACAATTGGCGGGGCTTGTAACCCAAAGACCACCATGCTGACTTGCATGTGAACAGAGTTTACTGTAGCGATTAGGAGAAACGGAGTGCTTCATGTTCCAGATTCTTGGAGAGGTTTGCGACGCTACCTCAAAAAAAAGACGTTGCTTCAGTGACGAATGCCATATAGTGAGCCATGCCAACAACCTTTATTTTTGGAGCAAAGGAATCCCATATTATCATGCAGCACAGCCGACAAAGTGATGATTTGCGTTGTACTGTCAAGTAAGTACATGATAGGTCTCTTTTTTTTTCCACTGCATTGTCGAGCAGCATTCCTATATTTCCATACTTAGAAACTGGCCTGTTTCTGAGGTGCAAAAGTGTGGTCTTCTAGCAGAAAGCTGGTTCCAACAAGACAGCGGTACAGCTTATAATACTATACTTTGGATTGAGAGAGGATCAGTTCTTCTGGCTACATTTCTTAAATAGCCGCCTCACAGTTTAGATCTCTCCTCTTGTGACAATTTCCTGTAGAGTGTTATTAATTACTGTGTACAAGCTACAATACCAAAAAAACTACCAGTTGCAAACCAATATTACGAATTTACACAAATTAATATAACTTGACTCCTTAAATTACTTGCACTCAAGATGATAAATTTATACAAGTGGTATTACCCACATATTAATAGAGACTTTTAGACTTCTTTCATTGGCCAGTGTTCCTGTTGTGTACACAGCAAACATTTTCAATTCCTGAGCAACTTGTCCCCCGTAATGGAAACTGTCTCAACTATAGTGTATTCTTATCTGAAACTACTTTTTTTTAATAGAAACGCAGTAGTAATAATAACTATACTGGACATTGGCATGCTAATCACATGCCTCCCTACACAAGGGACTGAACTGGCGTGCAGCCATTGAACTTTAAGTGGTGATCCTATAATTTATTTTAAGCAGGAAGTTCACCTTAGAGTTAAAGGTATTCAGTTGGGTTTCATACATATTCAGTTGGTAGATATATTTTAGATACAGCAAGAATAAAACTGTTAACTATGGCTAATTTAAAGAATCAGAAGCAACGTTTGCCATACATCCATGAGATTCTGCATTTTGTGTAGTTTGCAAATTTTATTTTTAATAAAAAATATTTTTCTAATAATATAATTAGAATATTTTACAGTATTCCGTGATTAAAAGGGCATTGGCCAACAATTGACGATAAACACGACAATAGAGGTTTACAGGTTTTTGACAGCCAATATAGAAAACAAAAAAAATGTAAATCCTACATTACAGTTTTACTAACTTTGTGTGCAAATATTATGCCACTGTGTTGCATTTCTAATGTGTTATTTCTGACGCCGAAATTTCTACGCTTAATTGCGGTGCAGGATATTGTGCTGAAGGTATGCAACACTCTGGTAAAATTTTTACTCAGATATTTGGCAAACCGTGGTGTTGGCTTACTTTTTTTCCCCTAAGACTTGCGGACTTTGATTATCGACTTTAGGATTTTTTCACGCCATCGTTAGAGCGTTTAAAAGACTAACATTTTTTACAACATTATTAGCATGCTACATACATTCTTTTTCGTTGTGATATGAAATATTATCCCGAAGAAAGGATGAGAATGGAGGAAGCTAACTTTTAAAAAAAGAATGAAGAGGGTTTAAAGAATTTTGAATTCATATCTACATTATTTACAAATATAAAAACTGAACAAAATTAATAAGTTTGTCCACAGCTCAAAATAATTGCCCATGTTATTGGAATGGCATGAATAATATTTCTTGGAAGTTCTTGATGTGGTTCGCCCGTATTTCAATAATATCTTTTGAGATAAAAGTTATAATTTAAATAGCCAGAAGTTAAAACTTTATCGCAGGTGAACTAGGTGTCGGATCTCAAATAAATTTTAATATGCCACTCCGTTGATTCCAATTAACACTTTAAATGAAACACTACTGTGTATTTAAATAACGTTTTTTAATGACCATGAATTAAGATTTTAAGTTAAAATGGTAATATTTTTGTTAAAAAAAATTACGAATTATATATTTTAAATGATTTGGTGTTTTTATCAAATTATTATCGGTATCACATCACGAATTCACTAAATATTTTTAAAATGGAGGGGGGGTGGACTTTTGAACATTTTAAAATTGATTTCTCAAAAAAAAAAATATATATATATCTGAGGCAGGGGTGAACTGGCGAAAACTCAAAAGGAAGAGGGGGCTAAGGAGGCCTGAGCACCTTACTTTGTGGTTGATTTTACACTGGGTAAAATCTTGAAAATAAGATTAAAATTAATACTGCAGCATTAATACATAGACTTTATATAGTTAAATGATATTCTCAGAAAGTATTCAGATAGCCTATCTCCTAAGTACTGATATTTATAAGTAGCATTAAAACTGAATCTGCACTGACAATCAAGCATCATAGTAAGTAAGTACATAGATGAAATGGTGTAGCGGTTCCTTTGTTGTGGTCGTAACCCACTCTCTGATTGGGTNGAGGGGGCTAAGGAGGCCTGAGCACCTTACTTTGTGGTTGATTTTACACTGGGTAAAATCTTGAAAATAAGATTAATATTAATACTGCAGCATTAATACATAGACTTTATATAGTTAAATGATATTCTCAGAAAGTATTCAGATAGCCTATCTCCTAAGTACTGATATTTATAAGTAGCATTAAAACTGAATCTGCACTGACAATCAAGCAACATAGTAAGTAAGTACATAGATGAAATGGTGTAGCGGTTCCTTTGTTGTGGTCGTAACCCACTCTCTGATTGGGTNTCATAGTAAGTAAGTACATAGATGAAATGGTGTAGCGGTTCCTTTGTTGTGGTCGTAACCCACTCTCTGATTGGGTGCGCGAGGTTTTGGGAACGAACATTGTGTCTGATTGGCTACTGCATGCTGGGGAAGTTTCCCTCTTGGCTGGACTGCCGGCTGGCGAGAAGGTTACCATGCACTGATTGGCGAACGGCGTTCCAGAATTTTGCTGGCCATTGGCGCAATTTTACTGGCGTGTGCAACTGGAGTTCACGATATTAACAGCTGTTCCCCTTTGTGTTCTTAATTACTCTGTGACGCTACGCAGAAGGTGTATCTGTGTATGTGAACACAAATAAAGGCTGTTTGTGGTAAACTGAGCACTTTTGAAAGCCCTGCTTATCTACTTGTAGCCACATCGTGTACTCTCCCACCGTGCGTAAAATTAACATTGCCATCGGCATTATCACTTTATTCATGCATCGGTTAAGATTATCTTTAAAATTATTAAAAACATATAAATATTATTAGTAGTATATAATGGGGGGTTCTGCGCCACCTGGCGCCTGGCAAGGGAGCAGGGGCAAATGGCGCGCGCTACGCAAGGCGGCCGCGGGGAGGGTGCGGGGAGGGGGGCGCCATTTGCCCCCTGCCCCTTGCCAGGCGCCAGGTGGCGCAGAACCCCCCATTATATACTACTATTATTATACACATTTTATAATTTTTGCATTTAGCTATATGCATTAAAGCAGAAAACAAAAGAAATAATTTCATTATTCATAAATGTTTACCTAACACGTTTACTTAAACGTTTAAAGACATGGAGTTACTTTCCCTCCGTCGTTACCAACTTAACTCAGTTAGCACGTTCTTATATGCAGGTAGGGACAGTGACATTTTTCATGCGTTGATTTCAAAATTGCTGAGTTTACCGTGAACAGCGTATACAAGTAGTATAGGCTTGTGGACTTGTAGGAGTTGTGTTCTAGGCCCCAGGAAATGTGAGGTGACGACTGTATGTACGTGTGTGTTTTTGTGCGCAGAAGAGAGTGTACGAGCTGGCGGAGCAGTTCCAGCACTCGCAGGACGAGCGACACTACGACGTGGTGGCCGCGGAGGACGCGGCTCGCCGCGACGACACCATGGACAACGAGATCCAGGCCGAGATGGAGGTGGAGCGCGCGCAGGAGGCGGCGGCGGCGGTCACCGCCGCCAGCGCCGCCCCCACCACGCCTCAGCTGCCCGGGCCCGTGCGCAAGGGCGACAAGAAGGCCATCCTCGACAACATCGTGGAGACGTACCGCGCCCGGCGCAAGGGCCTGCGCAAGCCCAGGAAGCACCCCCGTAAAACACGTGAGTGCGCTGGCAAACCTGCCGTCTTGCGGACAATCACCTCGCCAAGGAGTAGTACACATATACAGGATAGATATGAACTCCACCGAGAGACAAACTTCCAGAGGATATTCGGGGATGTTTTTCAGTGTTTGGTATAAGAAACCCATGTTCGCCGGTGGCTCGGTACCAAGTACGTGGATGTTGATGTGTTAGACATCTTAATTCTCTTGAACCGTCAAAGATGGATGGGTATAATTACAAATGAATTAATCAACCCCACATTACCCTCTGTAATATAATTGTATGCAGGAACAGATAACCACACATTACAAAACAAATTACATCAGTAATGCAACAACCCTCAGGCTAAACACGTACATTTTTGACGCAGTACTGTTCAATACCTATTCTGTTACTCTATATGCAATACAGACCTGTGTCATTACAGAAGCTGCTCAAAATGTTGACCACTCCGATAACGAAAAGCTAAATAGCGACATGTTATGGACCATCGCATACGCTCTAGCATACCAGGAGATCGGCGTACATTTTCTGACGCTGCAATAATTCTAGCAACCAGGTCCATGGGCATGTAGACTGGAGCCTCATAAACGAAGCTCTTGACATGACCCCGCAGAAAGAAGTCCATCGGTGTCAAATCGGGTGATCGGGCTGGCCATGGAACAGGATCACCACGAACCATCCATCGTTGTCCAAACTGTAGATCAAGGCGGTCCTTAAAATCGCGCGGAAAGTGTGTCGGCGCTCCACCATGCTGAAACCACATACACCTGCGGATTATCCACGGTACATCTTCTAGCAAGTGTGGGAGGACGTTTTCAAGAACATTTTGTAGGGAAATACATAAGGATCCAATCACACAATCGTGTCTAAGGCGGCAATAAAATATATTTATTGACCATTAATCCAAATGAGAAGGCTTCCTAAAGTGCTCACTTTAACGTAGATAGCCTATACACCAGTGCATGTGGGTTCTCGTCGGACCAGATATGGCTATTCCGACTTTTGAACATGCCTTCCCATGTAAACATTGCAACGTCGGCGTTCAATACAAACGCAGGAAAATGGTGTTTGTCTACGCATTGCTGTAGGAAACAATAATTTTCAAATGCCACACGGCGTGGAAAGTCTGCTGCCTGCAATATGTGAACCCTCTACCGATGATACGGGTGCAATAGCTGCTCTTCCAATGAGGTTGCCTTCGTTGCGGAAACAGCTCCTGATAGCGTCGCTGTGCCGCTCTTCCATTGCATCCCACGTATCAATACGCAAGATGCATGTCTGCGTACTCTGCATTAGTAAACCCATCCATACCGTATCACTCACTACGTACAACTAACTCTGCAGGAAATAAACTCCGAGGCAGGCCTGAACTGTTGAGTTGAAGCCCAAGGGAAAAGGGCATTTGACTGTTGTGGTCGGCAGCGAGTACCGTGAATCTACGGATACGTTCTGGTCGCAAACCACGACACACATTTCGTGTAAACAGCTGTTAGGATACCTTAACGGACGAAACGCACTGACGTGGTAATGCGCGACCGGCGACTATGGTTTCCTTACATCAAAACACTCAGCAAACATCCCTGAACAATCTTTGAAATATTTTTGTTAGAGTTCATATTCATCCTATATACTACGTTTAGAGTTACGACATTTCAATAACACGGAATGGACTGGAGAATCCCGATCAAAACTGTACCTGAAACACAACCGGGCTATACTGAAGTAGGACTCAAGTGAGATAATCCAGTCCAGTCATTAAGGTGGACTGTAGAATCCGAACTGTAAGTTTACTCTAAACACTGCCGGGCAGGAACGCACTGGGAATGAGAGCAAAACAAATGCTGCCATTTTGGAAGTGTATTGTTTGTACGTACGGTGGGGTACTTCTAAACACACATTTTAAGTAATGATGTCCAAGAAAAATAAACTGCAAAATTTTTGGACCAAGACGGAAGTACAGTTTTTAACTGTTATGTTATAAAAGCACATAGTTATATAATTGTATGTTAAAACACTTAGGAAGGGAGAGATTCTTTATATGATAAAAATAGAAATGTAAAATGGAGGCTTCAAAACCACTGCTGAACCAATTATGATAAAATGGAAAGGGCTGAAGGCTGCAGAAAGAACTCTCTTGTTTACGCCTCAATCCGAATTGCAAATTTTACCTTAAACGCGACTTTCGGACAATGTTCACTCTATTTTCTCTACGTTTTGACTTCAGTCCGAGTTCAGTCCAATCGGAAGTTTTACTCTAAACGTAGTAATACAAATGTCCTACCCATTAAGGAATCCAACGTTTGCTTATTGCTTGCTGCGATCAAGTAAGGTCTTTGTACAGGATTGTACAACGTTCACTCAAACTACTGCTTCCTGTTTGTTACTGGCTCGCAGTTAAAATGGGGCGAGTTCAACGCGGCTGCCTAGTGCGGGGACCGGATGAGAGAGAGAGAGAGAGAGAGAGAGAGAGAGAGAGGACAGGGTTTTGCGTGTTATAGTCCATTCATGGTTTCGTCCAACTTTTCTGAAGCCCTACTAGAGCTCTACTTCTAAGATACTCCTCCGCCTCATGCAAACAAAGTTTAATCGAGTCTAGAAAATTACACCAAAGGGGCACCGCATAAATGCGCACTCAGTGTAATAATATTTTTGTAAGAACTATTTTTTACTAGGCATTACCAGCACACCTAATTCCTTCCTGTTTCATTCTCATTAATCATAGATGAATTATTATAATTTGTAGATATAATATAAGTAAAAGTTCAATTCAACCAAAAATAAGGTATTTTTAGGTTGGCACAAATGTAAGATGCTTGTTTAGGAAACAACTAAACACGTCATACGTGGTGTGATTTTTCAAAGGTTTGATTCAAAACATGTAAAGTTACCGCGAATAGAGTATACATCGTTTTAGGCGTATCTCGGCCACCTTCCACGATATCGCTTTCAAACAAAAAATACTTGTCCAACTTTGCTGGGGCCACAGTGCTACAAAAAGTTTTTCTTTGTAACATTTTTAATACCTTGAAAATTGCGGGTAAATTGATATTTATAAACTCTTATTAATTTACTCCTACTTGCTGACTGTCTTGTAGCACTGTTCTTCTATTCAAAGGGCACAAAGTGTTTTTTTGTTTTAAAGCAATATTGTGAAAGGTATTTGAGACATGCCTGAAACCATTTAACGTGTAAAAAACCTATCTTTTCGATCGGCTGGACCAGCCCTTAGCAGCACCCTCGAAGAACTGTCGTCCAATCACAACAGTAAGAGAAAAGAAAAAGTGTTCGAAGTCTACCTCGCCACTGAATGAAAATTAGGAAAATTTTACAAAAAAATGTTTTCTCCTGTTGTGTATAGGCTGTGCTCGGTAAACCAAGCACTTTTGAAAGACCTGCTTAAGATCTAATTGTATGCATATTTGTATATTCTTCTACCATATGTAAAATTAACATTGCTATGGGCTTGATCACTTTATTCATGCATCAGTTAAACGAAACTGTAAAATTTTTAGAAAAAGTACATATTGTACATATTTTCCCATTCTTACAATTATATGCAATAAAAGAAACAAGACAAATTATTTTAGCATTTACAACCCTTTACCAAGAACTTTAAATTGAACGTTAAAACATGGGTCTATTTTTTCTCCGTAGAAGCAGACTTTACTGGACGCATGCCAGTAAGTGTGTTCTTTTAAAATATATATAGGTAGAGTAGTGACATTTTTCNTGAACGTTAAAACATGGGTCTATTTTTTCTCCGTAGAAGCAGACTTTACTGGACGCATGCCAGTAAGTGTGTTCTTTAAAATATATATAGGTAGAGTAGTGACATTTTTAAAACGTTGATTTCAGAAGTGCTCAATTAACTGTGTTGGTTTCATTCTACTAGAGGAAGACCGGCTGCAGCGTCCTNCAAACGTTGATTTCAGAAGTGCTCAATTAACTGTGTTGGTTTCATTCTACTAGAGGAAGACCGGCTGCAGCGTCCTTGAAGGAAACACTTGAAGATACACCTGTGCTAACCTTGGCCATAGTGAACGTTAAATGCATAGACTAAAGATGAGGTTGACCGATTATTCATCTTCGGCGCATGTATCCAGAAATGGCCTACCTCAAAGTAGCACAACTGTTAAAGTCACATAGCCACCAGTGATGAGCCTGTTTGTTTACGTTTGAGTTTTCATCCAACCCACCATTTTATGTGGGCCACGTTCTCTAAATAACTTAAATGTATACTAACTACGATAAAACTAAATTAGAGGAAGTGTGAAAATATCACACAGTTCTTACATAAACCATGTTTTAATCTGAAATGCTATCCACATTGTTTATATGGGCTATTCATTGAAAATTAAGTACTCACTTTTGAAACAAATTAAAAAAAAACTACCGTGCATAATTATATACAAGGTGTTTTTAAACAACACGTCTAAGTTCAAATCACGGCCTGTATGGGTTAATATGAACAAGAAGTTCTAGTAGTAAAATGTTCGGAAAATTCATCTAGTGTTTTTTAAATTGAAATTGAAATAAGCAAAACAGCGCTGGGAGTNTAGTAGTAAAATGTTCGGAAAATTCATCTAGTGTTTTTTAAATTGAAATTGAAATAAGCAAAACAGCGCTGGGAGTCTGCAACTTCACATAGCTGCGTGCACAACAAACTGCATAACACGAAGGCGTATGGAACCGGCGTGCCATGCGGCGACCGCTTGTACATAGGCCACAATGAAAATACGTGCAGACACTACATCGCCAATACTGCTGTTTGTGTNCATGCGGCGACCGCTTGTACATAGGCCACAATGAAAATACGTGCAGACACTACATCGCCAATACTGCTGTTTGTGTGTTGTTGGAACTAAAATGCAGTCACTTCTGGCAGCCTTTACTACTAGTTGCTAGAATCTCCCACTGTTCTTGTAGTTTGAGTGATATGCAACTTGGCGTGCACGCAGGTACGTGAATTTGTGGACTCTCGGCGGTGTTTTCCTAACTTTAATTTCAATTAAAAAATACTAGATGAATTTTTCCAAACATTTTGCTACAAGGATTTCCTGTTTATATTAGCCCATAGATGCCGTGGTTTGGATTTCGGCATGTATTAAAAAAAANATTTTGCTACAAGGATTTCCTGTTTATATTAGCCCATAGATGCCGTGGTTTGGATTTCGGCATGTATTAAAAAAAACGTATTGTGTTCATGCTACAGTACACACTGGCATGTAAGTTCCTAGTTAAGTTGGCAGCTAACTAATNTAAAAAAAACGTATTGTGTTCATGCTACAGTACACACTGGCATGTAAGTTCCTAGTTAAGTTGGCAGCTAACTAATTAAAGTAGTTGTTAAGACTTAATCTTTTATTGCAAGTGTAATGTTTAAATTCATGGCCATTGAAGTTAGCATTTCTTCTTTTATACAGATGGCAGTGTAAGTAAACATATTTACATTACCAGAATGCCTCCATTTTTATTGGATGACGTATGAATAATGTGATGAGGCCTATGTCTGTGTTGATTTAACACATGTCATAAGTATACGAGATGAGAAAGAAAAGTAAATCATAAGTCAGTCGTCCGTCCGGCGCTCACGTGATCTTCAACCAATAGCAGGGCAATTTGTTTTCTATCCGCCCATCCGTTAAATATTTAGCAAACTTTAACTTTCGACGGAGGGACGGATGGATGAACCACTGCCTTTTGACGATATTCCATAGACGAGAATACGCTCTTTGAAATAAAATGCATGGCGGTGCATCTGTGTTTATTTATCTTTGGTGGTAAATTTTAAATTTTAAAGTGGAAAACAATATTCAGTATACATTCTTATTACGTTCAAAATTAATTTTTTCAAAATGTTTCTTTCTTGAAAATGTATTTCCAACCGAAATATACTTATATATAGGGAAGTTAAGTTGCCACACTGAAATTTTGCCGTTCGGAANGAAAATGTATTTCCAACCGAAATATACTTATATATAGGGAAGTTAAGTTGCCACACTGAAATTTTGCCGTTCGGAAGGATTGACGGACGACAGATTGTTGTGAATCGCTTTCAACTGAAGGACGAAAACAATAGACAGATGACCGCCGGACGGACGATTGACGGATGCGATGGACTATTGTGAGTACAGCATTAGCAATACTTCCAAAAATTCTCAGTTAATCGTGAACAGGCTATAGTGGTATTGGCAGTAAAGCAGTCCAACATTGGAACACGCAGAGTGGCTACTGCATACCGTATAAGTCATTCACGGTTACTCCACACTTTTCTGAAGCCCTGTTAAATTTCTACTTACAGGATATTCCTCCACCTCCGTCCAAACAAAGCTTAACCGAGTATAGAAAATTACACCAAAAGAGAGCGCACCGCATTTGTGCACTCTCGGTGTAATAAAATTTTGCATAAGAACTATTCCTTACTACGCATTACTAATACATCTATTTTCTCCCTATTTTATTTATATCAATTATATATTGAATATTATAATTTATACATAAAATATAAGTAAAAGTCCAGTTTAACCAAAAATAAGATACTTTTGTGTTAGCACAAGTACACATAAAACACTTATGATACAGGCAATATTTAGGAGATAATCAAAGGTTTGATTCAAAAAGTGTGAAGAAACCGCGAATAGACTATACACGGGGCCACGGTGGTGTAGTGGTGTCTAACCACTGCTTGCCTCACCTAGGCTAACCGGGTTCGATTCCTGGCGAGGCCACTCCCAAATTTTCGGATGTGGGAATCATGCCAGACGATGTTGCTGGTTGGTGGGTTTCTGAATATAAAATATTATGATATGAAATATTATACAATGTAAAATAAAATATAGGTAAATATTTCATTTAATGAAAAGTAAGATACTTTGCCGGTAAGAGAGGCAAGGAACGCTCAGTGTACATGGCACATTTAAGAAGTAACTAAACATGGAGTGATTTTTCCAAGGTTTGCTTCAGAAAGTGAGGAGAAACCGCCATATCGCATGTGTGCGGTTGCAGGTCCGCCACGAGACTGCAGGGTGGGCGGCTGGTCGGCGTGGAGCACGTGCAGCAAGTCGTGCGGCATCGGCGAGATGCAGAGGACGCGGGAAGTGACCAAGTTCGCGAGGCGAGGCGGCAAACCCTGCCCGCCTCTGGTGGAGACCAAGTGGTGCGGCAGCGCGCGTGCCTGCTCGCACAGCTACTTCGACTGGTAGAGCCCCGTGCACACCCAGCGGACGCCACGTTTCGCAACGCCCGAGTGCACGCGAGCAAGCAAGGCACGCAGGACCATGCGCGGCACGAGGGCGGGGGACTGTCTGTCTGGGAGTGGGTGTACGTGCGGCATTACCGACGCTGCGACACATCTGCTCTGCTCTGATCGACAGGGGGGGAAAAACTCACTCATCCTACGTTTGGCTTACATCTTGAACAGCTACGGTACGTGTGAGGTCTTCGCTAGTTTGTGGTGTACTCTACTGTAGTACTCGACCGCCCCACCAGGATTAATTTATTCTGCATGAATATGGTCTTTGTCTCCATCAGGTGCAGTTTCTTACGTTTTGTATTGGTGCCAACATGGAAAATGGACAGTGTGATTGAACTCTGCACCTTAATATATGTGTACGCAATCTTGGCAAAGAAATTAGAAAAACCATTACGACACTGACTAGTGCTTTCAAAGCGAAAAATCAGCATGTACCCAAACAAAACAATCTCTTTTTTTATATAAAATTTGGGATACATATTTGTGTGTTAACAATTAGGTAAAAAAAAGTAAAATCAATCACATGTTTGTGTACAACTTCTTACACTATTGTAGTAACATATGTTGGCATACAAGTCACCATATGCGACAAAACAAAATGACAAATGGGGCGAAACAGCACTTTTGTATTGTCAACAATATGTACACATAAATTTTAACTTATAGTTTGTTTATTGTTCTCCACGTTAGTAGCTGGAAATGTGTATTTATATAGTCCTCCACACAGTGTGATGACAAAATTCGAAAATAGCTATACATAAAGATTTTACGGTATTTACATGTAGTTGTAAGTAATTATATGGGGATAAAATAGGGCTCAATGAAATCCTAACATTTAAAAAAAAATGTTCAGAAATTACTTCCACCCAAAATTCTTGCGGTAAATATAATGTATATATTTTAAATATAAATTATATCATGCCTAAGCATTTATATTTTAGATTTCACAAAGTTTATACAAATGTATGTACCATAATTTTTAACATGCCTCTGTCCATCAGTATATATGAGCAATGAACTTAAATTTGTGAAACTAAGTAATTAAAGTGTGTAGCATATCGCACTTGTTACCATAATCACTTAAAGTCACCATGCTTTTAATAACTTCCATTTTTTTTCGTAATCAATCGGTTTTGAAATAAAAATACAACTTCTGTAGAGTTCTAAAGTAAATGTAAATACTTCAAAATTTCCACCATAAATTAAAAAAATATGTCTTACAAATTTTATATTCCTTTAGTTCTATGAAATATAAATAAATCTGTAACTCATTGTGCAAAACCAAGCTGAATTTCACTAAATGAAATTTGATAGTTAAAGCAGAGAATTTACTAAATAATGTAAAATTATCAAAATATTTATATAAAACTACTTATCAGGAGCATGAAGCATAAACTGCTGTAGAACATTAAGGAAATGGGCTTACATGATTAAGATACGCTGTACCATGATGTACAATATACACAATATAGAGGTATTGCTGCTGGCTGTCTGATCACTGGACTTAAATTTGACTGTTATAGAATAAGAGAAACGATACAATCTTCTAGTGCCACTTTACACTGTGAGAGTGTCTTCAAGTAAAACAGGCCTGCCAGTCCATACGTACCTACGTTTTTCGACTGTGGTAGAAAACATATGATTAATCATCACAGTACAAAAAAAACACATTCACTATGTTTTCAGTCGTAGCTTAATTTGGTTATTAGGAGAGAGCAAGCGTTTGCAACATCTACCATGCCAATAAATTCAATTTACACCTGTGATCTGCAGTCACTTCTTTCGTTTTGAAATCGGCACAGAGAAATCATTCACAGTTTGATTGTTGTACTTACACAAGAGCAAATATCCCACAAGGATCGATCGAGAGCATAGTATGTGCATAAAAGCTGTTCTGAACCTAACGACTCATTCAGCTGAAAAAAAGAGAGCTTACCCAACCAGTACCAAACCTACCAGTGGTGAATCCAGTGTTGCACAACTATATAGTTTGTATTTCAATAACATATATGTGTTAATTATGTAAATTACATTGTCATGTTGTGTGTAGAAAACTTTTCAGTGCTGAGACGTAAAAGTGGAATGTGAAAATAAAATCTTTGTACAAAATTATTATGAGTGTTTTAGTTAAGTGGAATAGTTTCTAAGTAACTCCAGTATAAAATTGCAATACTCACTTCCCTTATTTTTTATTTCAATAAATTTTTCTCGGTAATGCTCTAAATCCTTCCTGATGTTAAGACTGCGTAGGCTGTTAAAACGTTGTAACACAGGCAGAGGTAATTCTAATGTTAAGATGAAATAGTAAATCTTGTTCTTAAATTGCATTACTACTTTTTGAACTGCAACAGTGGTCTCTTTTTTTGGGAGCTCTACAAGACACTTCAAGTAAATCACACAATGAAAGAGAGTTATTTCGTCAAGACATTGCTCACCACCCATACAAGTTCAGTTAATTTAAGCTTGAACTGTCCTTAATAAGAAATTATCTTAAAATAAACGCTTAACTTAAAAGAGTAAGTTCAGTTCGTCTCTTCAAACCACATTGCCTGCCCCAAATGCTATCTTCAGATGCTACTTTAGATGACTTCTGGATGCACGCCAGCACTTCAGTATGGGTCAAGGGCAGGGTTTATTCATATCACACTTAATAGGATACTTCTTTGTTGCAACATTCAAATTCAATAAATTCTGAAACAAATTGTTAGGTATATAACTAATATAAAAATAACAACCTAATAGATTGGTATCATATGTTTTGCTGCAGTAATTGTGTAGTCAGACACTGCTATATTATTGATTTTGTTACTCACTCTTGTACATAATTTAACGAGAAGTTACTGATATACATAATGAGCCCACTTCCCTCAACATGGGTACAATTAACTTTAAATAAGTTCATGAAAGCTGAGTTGGCACGTAAGACTTGAGGTCTCGTTGAAATCAATATCATTAGAGATGAAACCAGAAACAAATGCAACAGTAGTGAGACAACTATAAATACACACATGCCTTACCCAGGACTCGAACCCAGAAATCCTTGTACCATAACATAACGTACAATTAACTGCGTTACGGAGGTCGGATTCGGAGCATCAACTTCGGATATAATCAGTCTAATGCTACGAATAATAAGAGTTTATTAACATAAAATACCTACAGGGCCGTTATTATGAAAATAAGCGACTGAGCCACTTAAAAAATGTACGTTTACATGGCTTACAGAAACGCTACTTTGTGTGAAGAATTTGGTGGAAATCGGTTGACTGGTCCCTGAGATATTGCCTAAAAAACTTATATTTCAATTTGCTGCTATCGAACAAAATTGCCAAAAAAGAGGGCCCATATACGATGATTCTAATATATACTGTCAACATATAATGTTTGGTTGAATTTGGTTAAATTGTTTAATACATGTGGCAAACTTATCTAAATTATTTATGAAGCTGCCATTTTGAACACCTTTGTCTGACCCACTTAAATCGTGTAAGTTTACATTGCCTTCTGTAACATTTATGGTGTGCACAAATGCATTAATTTTTGTGAAAAATGCAATGCCAAGGAGGATACATATGATTGAAATAAACTGTACACCACAGATCAGGTACATGACAATACACAATTGATTAGAATTACAGAACTGTACATGATATCTGTCCTTGAGAATTCAGAATGGTGTGAAGCTCCCACGTGCTGCAATCAGAGCCCCTAAACATCGAGGCATGGAGTCAAAGAGGACCTGGATATGTTCCTGGGGAATCTCCCTCCACGCGGTTTGCATGCGAGTCCACAAAGCATTAACAGTGGTTGCTGGAGGACAGTGACGAACAAGTCGCCGACCAACCATATCCCAGACATGTTCGATGGGAGACATGTCAGGCGAACGTGCCGGCCAGGGAAGCAGGGGTACCCATCGTTCATTGAAGAAGGCTTGCACATTCTGTGCCACTACAGTAAACAAAAGCTGCTACCATTTGTAATGTTATTAAAATACATGTAAATTGCGTGCTGGGAAAAAGAGTGGTGCAAATCATTATAACTGCAGGTTACCATCAGACTAAATAGACATTGTTATAGATGTAAAGTTGATCAGATAAACATTACTACAATTTCTACCACAAGGAATTTAATGAATAAAAGAACGTATTTTCAGCAGATTTGTGACCTTTGTATTTTCCATTATATTATAAACTGGGCCACCACCCACTAACCTATTTGAGGTTAGGTGCACTTTTCCTGAGTTGCAAATGTGGGCCCACGCAACAAACTGACCATTTGAAGGTTCACAAAGTGAGACTGTAACAGAAGTGAGAAATAGCTGTACCTAATAAGGACCTTTCCACCTGTAACTGAACTTAGTCCCCATTTTGTCTATGGCTTTGCTCAGGGCATGTGTTCTGCACATGACAAAATCTCCCACTTTGAATGGGTGTCTCTGCGATCCTTATCGCACCTCCTCTTGGATTTATCATGTGCCAGGTTCAAGTTCTGACGTACTCTTTTCCAAGTTTCCTACATGTCACTTGGAACATCAGGTAGAAAGTCAGCGATTGACTAAAGGTTGGAAAGAGGGGAGTTGGGCTTATATGTAAACATGAACTCAAAAGGAGTGTACTTATGTCCCATATGGCCTTCATAGTTGAATGTCATTTGCAGCCTTTTAATATTTTGATCCCATTTATTCTGACCGTCAGCATGAATGGCAATAAGAGCCGAACGGATATTCCTGTTGAAGAGCTCCGCATGCGACAGTTGTAGATAATATGGAATGGTGGCAACATGTTGAATGCCATGACTGAAGCACATGTTCTTATATAAACTGAACTTAAACTGTGGACCATTGTCCGATACTCTGTTAGAAGGAACCCCCGAAAGTTTGAAAATGTAATTTTTCAATGTGGAAATAGTTGTATCAGAAGTAGCTTTACGTATATGAACTAGCCAAACAAATTTCGCAAATGTATCTAATATATAAAATTCTCCCGTCACAGTGTTAGTCACTGAACTCCTCCGAAACGGCTGGACCGATTTTTATGAAATTTTTTATGTATACTCGGTAGGTCTGAGAATAGATTTATATCTATTTTTTACACCCCTAAGTAATAAGGGTGGCCACCCCCAAACAATTTTTTTTTATTGTTTGAACAAAATTTTTATTTTTTATTTTTTTATGATGTGGCATCAAAAAATACATACCCTCCTAAATTTTCACCCTTCTACCACCAACCCTTATTTTTTTATAGCGATATTAGTAATTTAATAAATTTTACCCTAAGTCGATAACTAATCAATTATCATCGATCATTTATTGATCTAGGTTACAATTTATTCCCACCAGGTGTCTCCCAGTGACACAGCACAGAGTAGCCGGTCTCCACTTTCTCTCACACAATAACCTTTCTCTTATTCATTTGTGCTCAGATCGTAGTAGTGACGTGTTTACAATTATATTTTCAATAATTAAGTGTACTTCTTAATTAACTTTATTATTGATCGCAAAGCTGTAATTGTTTGTATTTCCATTTTATTAATATTTATTAAATTATCTAATTTTATATTCCGTCATCGTCCACAGAGCTCCATGCCTCTTCCACTTATATACCACATCCTCACAAACTTACAATAAGTTATAGTTATTTTTTTCTAATACTATAATCACTAGAAATACTTTTTATGGCAAAACAACGTTTGCCGGGTCAGCTAGTAAATATATATTAATAACTTAGTGTTGCCCGACTTAGAGAGAGGAAAGGGTCCAACAAAATCAACAAAAATGTTCTGTAATGGTCGCTCTGCAATGTCAGATGAGAGTAACCCTAACTTGGTATCCTGCGCAGTTTTTGTCAAGACACAGAGTTTACAAAGCTTTACTCTTTCTGAAATATCTTGGTACATGCCTTTACAGATAAACAGAGTCCTAATTGCATTGATTGTTTTGTAAATTCTAAGAGCTACTAATGGGGATGAATGAAAGTACTAGAATACCATGGCGCAGAGATTCTGAGGCAAAACAATTTTATGCTCTCTGAAGAACGAGATTTGCCTTTGAATATTTTGTACTGTTTTGGTGCAGTACCCTTCTGAACATGATCAGTAATATCACTGATATAAGGACCCGACTTTTGATGAGTCTATATATCATAAAATGCCATACGAGACAATGCATCTCCTACAATGTTTTAGGTACCTCAGATATGTTGAATTGAATTTCAGAGAAGAAATCTTTACTATCCTGCGACCTAATTTTCGTAGCTGTTTGGGATGGGCTAGCGATGATGACAGTGCCTGGTTATCTGTTTCAAGGAGATATTCTTTGTGTTCCAAAAATTGCCTAAACTTTTAGATTCCAAATACAACTGCTAAACACTCTAATTCATACATTGATGAAGCTTTTCTCACCTGATGGGTCAAGGTGCATGAAGTAAATGCAATGGGCTGCTCTGCCCATCAATTTCATGCGACAACACAGCACCAAGTGCTGTACTTGAGGTATGTGTTTGGAGGATAAATGGCCTAGAAAAATTGGTCGTCCTTAGAACAGGAGGACTAGCATTAGCTTGTTTCAAAAACTCAAATGCTTCTTGCTGTTTTTTACCCCAAACTAATTTTGCTCCTTTCTTCCTCAGAGAATTCAGCAAATTTGGGAGTAAATTTAGAATAAAAATTTACCATGCAGATAAAACAAAAAATGCATTTTGCATCTTTGTGGGTCAGGAAATTTCTAATTTATTTGGTTCTGTCTGGATTAATAGAAACGGCTTCTTCATACACAAAGTCCCTCAGGAAAGAAATTTCTTTAACTGCAAACTTTACCATTTTGAAGTTAGACATAAGGCCTGCCTTACGCAATCTTTCCAAAAAATCTTTCAAATGGGTAACATGCTGGTCAAAACTTTCTGAGTACACTACCAAGTCATCCAGGTAATTAAAAACATACTTAAATTTTACATCTCCCAAGACCGGATCGAGAAGACTGGTGAGTACTTGGGCCCCAGTAGCAAGTCCAAACGGTACAAATTTATATGGGAACAAGTTCAACAGTACACAAAATCCAGTGAAGTGTTTTGATTCTTTGGTAAGGGGAATTTGGTGGTAAGCAGAATTTAAATCAAAAACACTAAAATAATTAGCCTTACTAAGCCAGTGAAAGGCTAAGTTAAAACGTGGTAATGGTACAATTTCAATATCTATCTGTTTGTTCAGAAGAAGAAATAATCCACCACTAAACATGGTCCTTTCCATTAGGTACCAGGAAAGCTGGAGAACTGAAAGTGAATTTGGATGGTTCCATTACCTTATTGTCTAATAATTCCTGAGTTTTGTTTCTCATAATTTCCATTTTTGGAGATGCCAAATCATACGGGTGACGCAGGTTGAGATTCCAGGAGTTTGATATAATATTCTATTAAATTAGTACGACCTAATTTTAGTGTCAAAACATCAGGAAAATAAGCACACAAATTCTTTATGATTATATGCTTCTCTTGATTGAGATGGCTTAATAATAGAGAACTCTGATTACTAACTATTTCAGACAACTGTACAACTTCACTAGTCTGCTCAGAATTAGCAAATGGAATGATCACTTGCTTATTAAATTTAAATATAATGCGTCTGGCTTGTATGTCAATTAGCATACCAGTTTTTAAAATGAAATCTGATCCCGGTATAAAATTAGTTGCAATAGTGTCGCACACTAAAAATGGGAAAGCTCAAGAAAACAAGTAAATTTTAATTTTTATAACGGCGGCTATACTGACTGGCAAAGGTTGATCCGAAGCTGTAACATTCTTTAAGTTTACTGGCTGTGTAGCTTTCACATATCCCTCATCCTGTTATTTATGACAAACTGATCCTAAAATAAAACTACGCACAGAACCTGTATCAATAAGACCATTGATTTCAAGAGGACCTAACTATGTGGCAAGATATGGAAAAAATTGTTTGGTTAATGGCAAAATGTTACGACATTTTCTCTTTTTTAATTGCCATCTTTCTTACATTTCCACATTTTCTGTTGATAAAACAATGCAATTTATGTCCTAAATCATCTTCAACAAAATCTTCCATAACACACACTTACTGCACCTCTGCATTCAAATTTTTAGTTTTTTGTGATTTCTGTTTTCTGGAAAGTTTTTGTTTTTTAGGTGATCTAAACTTTTTCTGCTGTGGTTTAGACCACCGCCCTACGAGTTTTTTTGTATCCTTTTGTGCTTTCAGTTTCTCTTGCAGTTAGTTTTCAGCACTGCTTTCTGAAATGTCCTTCACAAAAATAATAAGTTTTATCTGATTTTTTACTAGTTTCCGATTGATCATTGGGTTTCTCTTTTGGACTCACGCTAGCCGAATATTTACTTTCAGACATATCTTTCTCATCACGTTTTTGCTTGTGAAATGAGGTGGGAGGTTTTCTGAAATGAAAGGAAGACTTATTTCCTGATTGGTCAGCAAAAGCCACATTTGTTGAGTTTATACAAAACCTATCTAACTCTGCAAAAATAGCGCTTGAGCGGTCTGTGGGGTTCAATCCATCCAAGATGGTTGAGAATATTTCAGCACCTAACACGAACAAATGCAGAAGCATAGCTGCTTCCCTAATATCAGTTATATACACTGAAGAGCCAAAAAAACTGGTACACCTACCTAATATCGTGTAGGGTCCCCACGAGCAGAAGTGCCGCAAGACGACGTGGCATGGACTTGACTAATGTCTGAAGGTATGCACGAGGAATTGAAATCTGCACCAATTTGAGAAAGGGTTGCACGGCTGTCACGTTTAATGATTCTCGTCAGTCGTCGTTTGTCCCGTTCGTTCACAATCTTTTTCCGACCGCAGCGATGTCAAAGATTTGATGTTTTACCGTATTCCCGATATTCACGGTACACTCATGAAATGGTCGTACGCGAAAATCGAAATTTTATCGCTACCTTGGAGATGCTATGTCCCATCTCTCGTGCGCCGACTATAACACCACGTTCAAACTAACTTAAATCTTGATAACCTGCCATTGTAGCAGCAGTAACCTATCTAGCAACTTTTCCAGATGATATGTTGTCTTATATAGGCGCTGCCGACCGCATCCCGTTACTCTGATTGGTTCCATACCTCTGTTATTTGCATACGCACGCCTATACCAGTTTTTTTGGCTCTCCAGTGTAGTTGGCTAAGGGCTCAGAGTGCTGCTGCAACCTGTTAAATCATTCCAGTCTAATATTGATCATCATTCTGGCTGGAATAAAATAATCAAGGATATGTTGGTGATATTGATAAAAACTAAAATTATTAGCAATTGCTAGGGTCGTTCTCTCACTCAACGGAGAACGAGTGAAGGAAAAAATTATTTCCAGTAACTGATTATCTGGTATGTTACCATTCTGTTTAATCCTGATTAATTCCGCCAAAAATTTTAACAATTGGTGGATATTTAATTTATCGGTTTCAGGGAAAACTGCTAAAATCCTCTTCATACACCTGCACATCAGCTATTTGCCATTAGGATCTACATCACATGTTATGAGGGGACATGGTGGTGGCCCAGTGGCGGAACACTTCGATAGCACTGACTGCTCACGTGGATCGTCGAGACATTAGTGCGGCGCGGGACGAGTGTTCGCCCCTAGAAGCGTTGCAGTTTCCTCTCTGCCGAAGATTACTATTGGCGGCGTGGCGTCTTGAGGAAACTATCTTCCAACTTCATGGACGTTATTATAATGTTGTGACCTTCGAGACACTCTGAACGTGGGAAAGTTTGCTGTGTTTCGAGAAAAAAAACTTTGACATTTACGCAGACGGAAGTTACGTTCCTTACGGGGGAATACGTAATAATGAATTTTATGCCCAAAGTTAAGTTATGTAATATTTTATCTTGTACATTTGCATATCAGGATATTTTTGCTCATATACTAGGGAAAAAAGGGAACTCTGTTTTAGGGCATATTTACAAACCCTTTTCGTCTAACCGTTGTTGTGACCTCTGTCGACTGCATTTTTTTTTTAAAGAGACTACTGCTTGAATTTGAAGTTACTCAATTTAATGGAAAATCACTCATAGAAGGGATGGCCGTATGTTATGTCTTGTATCTGAAAGTTTACATCACAACACAATTTCTGTCAACTTAGGTAAAAAAAAAAACTTAATAATTATCAATAAAATTAAAATTTTCTAATAGCTATTAATAGAATTCTTCTATTATAAATGAAGATTTTAGTTATCTATTATATATTGTTCTGTGCACACATCCAAAATTCGAAAATAAACCAACAGGATGCAACACATCAGAAACCATTAGATCATAAGAGAAATATGAAACCATTGAGAATGCAGCAGGGCCCAACAGACGTTTCTATCATTTGTAACCAATAAAGGTTTATAACGAACCACAACAGAAATCAACAGAACATGGCAATTTCTCACAAGAGAAACAGAAACTAACAGATCTGCAATAGGAAAGAACAAAATTTTACTGTCAAGTTTTCTATTGTAAATTTTTAGTAGGGTAGCTAATGTGATGAGGCACTTTAAACAAACGTCAATCCCAGATACATGAATGCCAACGTACATGGAACCCTCCCAACATGAATAGTAGGTAACTATGAGGTGGTTAAACAAAAAGATACAGTAGTTGTATTGCTTAGTGTTGTCGTGTGACGGTTTAGGGATAGTAGAGCGACGCTGGCCCACCCCCGCATAACCAGGGTAGAGACACGTGTCACTCCTAGTCACCGCAGGGGAAGGTCAACTCGAGAAGGATGCACGTGACTATAACACGTGTCGCGGAGGAGTCATCCACTCCCCCTTCACCCACCCGCCCCCCTAGGCCTCTAGCCTGCCCGAGAGATCTGTGGAGCACAGAGGTTTCACGCGATAGCCAGGCGTGTTTTGAAAGGCATTGTTCTGCGTTCTACCACCTCACCCCCTCCCCTTCACAAGGCAATACGTGCCGACAATTAAGACTGGAGGCTGGCAAGCATAAAAACCCCTTTTCGAGAGTAGTGGGTTTCAGTTGATTATTACCGCCCAGAGTAGGAGGACAGTTCATTAGTACCGCGCCGAGAGGTTAGATCAGTAGACCATCGAGCAGCCAGTTGAAGATCGCCGCGCAGAGAGAGGTCAGCAGCGCCATTTTGGCCGGGGGCAAATCGGACCCCTGGCCACGTCAGTAGATCACCACCACAGTGAGACGGCAGCAACAGCGGGCCTTTGCCAAAGGCCGCCCATCGCCGGAGCTCACCCACCACTGCTGACATCATTCCAGCAAGAGTTAAGTATACAATCACCGTCGAGAGAAGCCCCCCTCCATCACGAAGTTGTTAGCAGTCAATCCGAGTAACCAAATTATTAGAGTACCACACCTCTCAAGTGTTGATGTTGTTTATTTGTGAATATATCCGAGACAATATATTCGTCCTTCCAAATGAAACAGTAAAAGGCTTCATTATTGCAAACCCCTTAACCTTCAAGCACATTATAGTCAGTGCCTGGGGGCATTAACAACGACACTATAAGCCACACTGTCTTCCACAGTTGCGGTATAGCGTCAGTGTCTTGAATTTCCTTGCTAAGCAGAATTTGCTGTAACATGTGAAGATAATACCAGTTCATCGCTGGACATGGTGAAAATCAGATTGACTTGCAAAGACCCGTGTCTGCACAGTCAGGAGCCGTGTTGTGTATGTTGGCACAAGAAATAGCCTTGCCTCTCTGTACTCAATGGATGTTACTCGGCTTTAGCTCAATCAGAAAATATAAATTGTGTATCTCGACATAAAACTGTCATAAAGCGCCATCTATCCGCTCTTTCCCAAAGCATTACCAGCCAGAGAAGAAAACTTCCATGCTAACAAATTTACAAACAGATACCAATAGTTTTATTTTTCCGCGAGCTCTGCACAATTTTTAAAGTAACATATACATATTTCGTGTACACAGATTTAGAGTACTAGTAATTTCTATTCGGCCGATAATCGTTTGTCTACGTAAATTATACGCCATATTGTTCTCTCGAAAACCGTTTCCTTGTTTCCGAAGTGGGACACGCATGAATAGTTATTAAGCAATTCTAACGTTATTCCAAGTCACATATTTCCAACTCGAATATATATTGGCTATAACATCCAAAGTATGATAATAGCTACAACTACCGTCACGCAAATGTTAACCCAAATTCACTGTCTCTGACAAATTAAAAAAGAGTTAGCAAATACTTATTTTTTTGCAAGGTTTTATATATTTACTTTTATAACCTACTAATTTTTTTAGACAGACGTAAGTCTAAAATATCTTAAAATTTGTTTAGCATTACATTGTAAATGCTTGCAACCGGCTTGCAACCACTTTACCTGGTACAGTCCTCTACGACTAGTGCTATTAGTTCACCTTTAATCACAGCTATGACGTTACGCCATGTTGATATTGTTCTGTGTCCACCATGACTTACTATCATGCCATAAACAATGTACCAAAATGGTATTTTTTTTTAATGTTTGCAGAAATTGAAGGATGAAATTTGCCTGGAATCACCAAAAAAAATTTTAATATGTTCATCACATGGGGCTGTGTGGTACGTAGATAAAAACGATACAAAGACTTTGTTCATAATGCACAATTTCTAAGCTTGTGTAAAATGAATAAAAATTATAAAACACGTGTTTACATTTTTTGTATTGCATAATGGGCACAATCATTTCCAGCACCACTAGGCTAGTTTTCACAGTTGAATTGGTAGCTTGCTGGTTGCAAACATTTGCAACTTAACATTGCATTAAGAAAGAACAAAAATAAAAGTGAGAAACAGAAGTTGCTGATATTGGTATGATGTTTGAAAATTTTGCCTTCACACTGTCTTGAGATATGCAATCGACAAGCACACTAATAGTTATGTGCAGAAAACATTAGTTCAAATTTTGGAACACTTCTCATAGTAATTTAAAGACAGATTAATTTTTGACCTAATCTTTATAGTGAGTTACGGGTTTGTGGGTTCACCTATACAATAACCACAAATTTCAAAGTAATTTTAATAACAGCGAAATATTTTGGTGCTTTCTCTCCTACTCATCATTTTCAAACCAGTGAGTCAAACTAAATTGAAAAATTTACGGCCGAAGCAAAGGTTCTTAAGCTATTGTCCATGGTTTGGTCCTAATGACCATCAAAATAAATTTAATCATTTATTTTATTAATCTGTTTAAACATTTCTACAATATATTCTTTAATGTCACATTCCTTATGGTGGTAACAACAATTTTTTTACTGTGCCAACTAATTTTAGAAAGTAGTTAAATATTTATTAATATACTTTGTTGTCAGGTAGTCAGCCACACCCAGAGGTCTATGGTAACAAAGTTTGGGAACCACTGGTCTACAGGAGTCTCTGAAATTAAATTTAAAAGTGCATAATTTTGGTTCAACACATTATTATTATGTTCATAATTAATATTACAATATAATTTGAGTGGCAGCGACACAACACGAGTGTAAGCGGGCAGACTAGAGCTGGGGGCGGCGCAGGTACAGGACGATGCCCAGCAGGCCCACGAGTAGCGAGATGAGATAGAGATCCCAGTTAGGGCCCAGCAGCCGGTCCAGACTGAGCAGCAGTAACCACTCCTGCCAGCGGCTCTGCAACAACCAGTCACACTGTAATGTAACAACTGGGGTGGGCAGTTCCTACATTTTCAAATTGATTCTCAACATCAAGGTTGAAATTTGATTCTGATTTAGATTCATGTACCAGGTCAACATAAATGTTCATCTCAATGTTAGAACTCAAAACTCATATTGTACAGTCTGAATCACAATTTTAAAAGTATTTTATACACAGTCATAAGAAAAGAAAATTACAAAATTTTATATGTTCAATTACTAAAGGACAAATTATTTTTCATATACTGTTTTGTGTGGTGTTAGATGTTTTACCATGCTTTAAGTACTGCCGTGTATTTTTTTCCAATTTATCTCAAGTTTGAATGACTTTTTGAACATTTGTCATTTCTGTTCCAAACCCTTAAACTTAGCACTACTTTCATCCATTATTAATATAAACTAGAGCATCCAGCGAGACTATAAATTGAATTTCCCACTTTTTCCTCTGAATTCCTCTACACCAAAGAAATCTTACGAGAAACTATCTCACTGTTTTTGATTTGTATTTAATATTACAAGCTATATAAGATGCTATTTAAAGTTACACTTATTCAAGAATACAATACTTTAAAGTTAATCACAGTGTTATAAATTTGTGACATACAAATTATTGAAACAACTGGTTGACAAGTTACTCTTAGGGTACTTTTTCATAGGTTTATTTCAAAACATCCGAAGAAACCGTAAATGGACTATACTACATATGCGCATAATCCACACTGGCTCAATTTCAAGATATTTTATTGTTTTTGTGCAACAATTACGATTACAAAACGTATACGATTTATAATTCATCTACTGGCAAGTTGTAATGTTGTAGATATTCACTGATCTGCAAGTGTCAGTAAATACAGCGATTTGGATTTGTGGGTACTGCAAAGCCAAAATAAACATTTTTGTGTGGTCCTAACATACAGATCTTAAATTGTTATTAATGTGTATTTTCCATTTCAAGGTTGAAAACATACATTTTGGACAAAGTTATAATAATAAATTTGCTGGAATAAAATTGAAATTGAAATTTCTGGGTATCTTAGTTTATTTTTAAGCATAAACGTAATATAGATTTGGATTGCTCTCTATGTTCAAAAGTAAATTAATTTCTTGTATGAGACAGATATTTATTCTTAACATAAAAATACAAGGGAATGTAATTAGTTAATTTTGAGGACCTCACTAGTGATTTATCTTTAAAAAAAAAACACATTGTTAAGCATTACAGCGTTGAAGACAAGGCGAGGGTGGCAACCCTAATTACGTATTTCTATCAAATAGTTTTATATCTTTGATTCGCCTCTGAAATCCAGTACTTGGGCACTAATGCACAAAAGTATTTACAAAACTATCATTTTAATTGCAAAGCAAGGAGCTTTCTTACACATTCACATACCAAGCTGTGTACAGATGAATAGTTTCTATAAAAAAAAAAGTAACATAGGAGAGATTTTTTTAATGTTTCACCCTACCAATTTCAAGTGCTACAACTGAACATTTATCTTTAAAGCGTAATGGATCTGAACTCCTCTTCCTACTTGAAATTATGCTCTAACTAGAGGTGAGCCGATATGGTTTTTGAGCCTTTTCCGATATTGCCGATACAAACTTACCGATATTGCCGATACCAATACCGATACTGCCTTGACAAGAAAAAATAACATCATTGCATTTTTCAAAAAATAAAAACTTAATTTTTAAACATTTACCTAAATAAAATTCTGTCTTCATTTTTATTGTTTCAGTGATAGGCCTAACTATTACGATAAATATAAATCTAGGAACCACATATTAAGCTTAAGCATATTTATACGACAAAGCATGTCATTAAGCAATGAAACTCTTAAAAAAAACATAACACTTCAAATGGTGCGTACATTCAATTTGCAGTTTTAAGTTTGTGGTACTATAGGACCTTGATATACCGCCTCTCGAAACCAAACATTTGCAAATATTGTAAACAGTTTTGCATTCTTGCGTGTTGCGTACGGCACAAATAAATTCCACAAATGACTTTTTATTCCAGCCATATCATTTGTTTATTGCTGGCACACGTAAATAATTTCACCACGTTCGTACCCTAACCTAACACCGTCATGTTACTACAGCAACAGAAAAAAAAAAAAAAAAAAAAGGCACAGCCAGTTGGGTACTTTAATAAAAACCAATTTAAAAATAGTGCTTATTTTTATAAAACCAAATAGTGAAACCTCTATTATTCGTTTTTCATGGGAAATACTGAAAAAAACTCAGCATGCGGGAAAACTTAGCATACGGGAAAGCTCAACATGTGTACCTCTCTCCTCAATAAGTAAAACCTAACCTTAAAAAAAATGATTTTCATCCTTGGGTATACTGAGTTGATTGCCTGTAATGAACAGTGGGCATATCTTAAATACTGGATGAAAAAACATATCTCAATCATTCAATATAAGTATTGTATTATAAAATATTGAAATGCGCTTAATTTAGAAAATACGCCGAATGTTTACATAAAATTCCCTAAATTTCTGCCAAATGTAAAAAAGTGGCAAAAGTCAAACCAACTTTATTAAAAGCAATGATTTAAAACAGAAATGTGCTATAAATTGTTGAGTTTGACATGTAAAAATCCTATTTACTCCGCTAAAAATGTTTTTAAATTAAGCCAAATTAAACAACATTCGCCATCTTGTGTGACAGTTGATATCACTGTATTTTTAAAAAAGTTACTAGCGTAATTTTATAGTAACAGAATTAATTAGTGAAAACATATTGTTTCCCTTTAATGGTAATTTACATGGTTATTTACCATACTGACGTAAAAATTATTACGTTTCCATTGTGAAACGAGAGTAAAGTTCCAAATCCGTTCCGTCCATTATGATTGGCTGGTTCTGGTCCGTACCACAACCATTAATCATACGTATTTTATTTGCGCGAATATTCGTTTGCTGACTTGAAACAAAGAAATGCCTGCAATTATTATGTTTTACCTGTTTTTCGACGTGAGTTATTTAAAAACAAATAGTGATTGAATTATTAAAAATAAATTACGTGGTGGTTAACAAATGCAACGTTTCACGACAACTCGTGTATTCTAGCATTTGAGGTTAGGGACTGTCTGTTTACCTGCTCTTGGCGCTACTGAATTTTGGTAGTACCGGTTTTAAGATAGTTTTTTCACAGATAAACAATAGTTCCGAATATATTTTGGTTTTCGGTCAGAATATCTGATCGATGGATGCGGGTAAATTAATGATTTAAGGGCATGCGGGTTTTTTTAACATTGTTTATATAGGATATTTGTTGGGACCATCCAAAAGAATCGACTGATACGGGAAAACAACATGAACGGGAACGCAACGACGAGATTTCACTGTAATAAGCAAAGCACTCCCATTATGGCAAGTTGAAAACATCGTCATCTTAGATCCTTAGGGCAAAATATCGGTTATAATATCGGCGATTTAAACATGAATTGCGCACAATTCCGATAATTACGATATCGGCCGGTTTCGATATATCGGTACCGGTATCGGCTCAGCCCTAGCTCTAACCCTAAAGCTTGAAAAATAAAGAGTGGAGTTGAGAGTTTTGTGCAGCTCTTAAAACCCATGTCTTGAGAACAGATGTGGGTTAAACAAGATGGATATTGAGCTCCACCAAAATGCAAGGGAGGGGGAAACTGGAGATCCCAAGAAAACAAGCATACCTGCCAACTTCAGGAAATCATAATCAGGAAGATTTTGTAAACACAATAAAATTATTAAATTTTTAAATAAAAATTACACTAAACAATGCAGGCTTACCATATACACTACCGCTTAACATGAAAAAGGCCTATTATGCTTTACTACACTAATAACATAATATGTTAATATTTTATTACCTTTCCACTTTTAGTGGAATGTAAGACGAAGCATCATAGCACAGCTATTTTAAAGATGTAACTAGCGCCCATAGCTTTCTCCAAGACATCTGCATTGTGTTGTTAGCTTAATTGGTTAAATCTGTACTAAAATTATGAACTAAAACTATCTTCCTACTTAAATAAGAGCCCTACGGTGTCATACAACTATTATCTATTTTTGCTATGTTGTTGTATTCTGCTGTTTATGTTGAGATGGAACACTGTGGTTTTAAAAAAGCAGCTGTGACTTTTTTTAAGCAATTCTGCAGTAAAATTTTGTTCATAACATAAGTCTGATTTCCTGCATTTCAAAACTGAAACTGATTCTATCTATAGTGTCATTCGACATGGAGGATCTGAACTGGGTCCTGTTTTTTTCACCAAACTGAAAACACGCTCGCATTCTGCATTGCTGTGTGGAATGGACAGGATGGACAACATTATTTTACATATTCTATTGTATTTTAAAATGCCATCAACACCACGAATCCTGAATAATTTGGCCCACTTAACATCATCACTATCNAATGCCATCAACACCACGAATCCTGAATAATTTGGCCCATTTAACATCATCACTATCTCCTGTAACACTAAGGGCTGAAATGTCATCTATCTGAAGAGTTGAGAATTGTTTTTCAGTTTCATCCATAGCTGCATCCCTAGTTTCACCTTCTTGTAAAGGCAAAATCAAAGGAAACAAATCCACAAAGTAGCAAACAGAAGAAAAGTTGGTATTGAGATCATTCGCTCTTGCCACAGCTGCATTTTTCAAGGCTTCATTTTTTATGGGGAACTTGTGAACAATGTAGTCACATGCTGTAACAAAATAAGTCCTGACAGATGCAAAGAAAACTACTTTTTCCTTTTCTTCAAGTGTTTTCACAATGTTTGATGCTTTACTTCCTTCCTATTACTAATTCAGTGTTGTCTTTCTGATTCCGAAAATAGAGTAACAGTTCACTTCAAATAATGAGCAACATTTCACAGCTTTTGTTTCACAAAATTTTATAGCAATGCTTTTAGAAAATCAAGCAACAGTTCTCTCAAAATATGAATGTGTGGAGATGCTAACTGAAGAATTACATTAAGTTGTTCAAATGTTGGGAGGACACCTAGAAGAAATGCACAAAATGCTTTATTTCGGTCAGAAGAAAGGAACCTAAATAGTTTTTCTTCCTGATTTACTACAGGACTTGTATTCTTCAGAATAGCAGCATCACTGTTTGCTGATGTCAAAGCATTTCTCTTTTTGCTGGAATCAGTAGCAGAATCTATATTCTTCCTTTTCTCATATATGTTTTTCTGACATATCCCATCAGAGGTTGAACAGGATGATGATTTTAGTTTGGGGATTTTGTAAGATGAAGCTCGAAGATCAAGGTTTCTCATTTACAACCTCTCCCTTAAAGAAACTAAGCAATGGTTCCAACTGTTCAAAAACCCTCAACAAACTTCTTTCCAAGAGAAAGCCATCTTTAACAGACATGCTTGAGTATTTTCTGCACTTATGTATCATGGAGCTCTTGAAATTTTTGTAACCTTTCTTTTCCCTTTGAACTTTTTTTAGAAATAATAAAAAATGTCCACCAGAATGTCATCAACTTTTACTGGCAAAGCAGATAAATTTATCAGGTGACAAATGAGACCAATCACAATAAGCCCAGGGTGTTTCTCTTTCAACTCTGCTGCAACATCTTTTTTATGGCCAACCATTACAGCTGCATTATCTGCACAAAAAACCATGCAGTGTTCAACAGGATCGTTGTTGCATTCAAGCTGTGCAAGCAATAAATTACCTATGTTCCATCCAGTAGAATCTCCTTCCAAAGCAGGGGTAGAAAGAACAGAGTTCACAATTTTCTCCTGTGTATCATCGTAAAACGTCACTACAATGGGATACAACTTTGAATTGGTGTCATTGCTTCCATCAGTTGAAACAAAAAACTGTGCATTCTGCAAGCATTGTACTACACTAGATTTTGCATCAGAAGCCATTTCCTTTACCAATGCTAAGGTTATTGTACGACCATATCCATACTTCTTTGCAATTTCCGAGTCCGGGAAATTTTTTTTTAGTAGCGAACCTACATATCTGCGGCAGTTAGGGGAATTGTGCTCTACCGAAAAAGAAGTAAACAAGCATTCTGCTCGTGTAACGTCCAAATCGGCATTTCCAGGTTTTGCAAAGAACTTGGAAATCTTCTGATTTTCTTCCTGGTACTTTATGTTGGCAACATGCTTTGCGCTTTTAACGTGTACACATATCTGTTTTCCCACCATGTGCAATGTTTATGTTGCATCGGCATATACTACGAAAGCCAAACCTACCACCCTTGTCTGATTTTATAATACATGGAAACTCTACACTGTACGATTCCCGGAATGTCTGGTAGTAATAATGCTTTTTTTCTACTCATCTTTGGTTTTAATCTTTGCAGAGTTGACAATAATTAACCTATCAAGACCTCACAAACACATGGCAGCCAAGACACATAATACACACCACATTGTAATCACAGTCCATACGTAGTAACATACAGCTTTTATTGCACACAGTATTAAAATCCTTTAACACATCTTTCAACTAGACTTCAAATTGAAACAGTACACAGTAAAATCAATGTCCAGACGTATTCGTATTCACAAAAAAATCCGGTGGCTATCAAAAACTCCACAGACGGAAAAATGCAACTCCAACAAACAATAGATATGCGAAAATCGATTGTCCCCCTATCGTAATGTGATCGCTTGGAGGCAAAATCAGTATCAATCTATATCGTCACAACACTACGATTTCCGTGCTTTAACGTAAAATAATAGCAAAAATAATGTTTTACTGAATCAACTAACTAAAAATTGGAAGAATGTACATATTTCCGGAAAACAATATATGGCAGCTTTTTACGGAAGTGAAAAATCGGAAAGGTTGGCAAGTATGAACAAGCCAACCTGCGGTACTGTCCGGCATTGATTCCTACATGCAGAAATCTCGGCGTAACCCTGCCAGGAATATAACCTGATTCGCCTTAGTAGGCGAGTGGTAATCATGGCACCTTGAGAGCTTAGGGGGAGTGAAAGAGAGGGTAGGGAATCTCACATAACAACAATTACAGGAGGCCATTACACTGAACAGCTACAGTTAACTGCTGAGTGAAGTTAAATGTTATACAATCATAGCAAGACGCTAAAGGCAAAGGGATTAATATATTTAAGTAGGCACAGACATCAGTATACAAATCAAGTCACTTTGTGGTTGGGTCTTAACCACCAACAGATTGGCCTCCTTGTCACACAAGTATGAACTATGCAGTTTTATTCCCTCCTACCCCCTGGACAAGACGACATGACATACCTCGTGCAGGTACTTGACTGCAAAAAGCAGGCGAAGCTTGGCGAGTGCTAGTGCAACCGGCACCTTGGCATCAGCGCTCGTCTCGGACGCCATGTCGTAGCAGCGCTTCGCCAGGTGGACGTCCTGCTTCATGCCCAGCCCCTTCTCATGCATGTACCCGAGATTGAACATGGCCTGGGCATTGTGCTGCTGCTCCGAGGCCAGGCGATAGTGCGAGGCGGCCAGCTCGTAGTCCACTGTTGCCCCCAGGCCATAGTAGTAGTAGTCACCCAGCTTCACCTGCGCTGCAGAGTAGCCTTGCGCCGCTGCACGCCCCCAGTACATCAGCGCTCGCACTAGCCCTCTGCTAGTGCCCTCCTCTGCAAATAAGCTTACGTCTCCTGCTTGGACACAAACAGCCACACACACATGCTCAACGACAGCACTGTCACTTTCACAAGCAAAGCAGATAGGAGAACTGATTTGACACCAGATACTTACCCAGACACCAAGAACAGTGGTTGCAATGAGACAACCTTATACTAACAGGATACAGAAACCAGTAAATGCAAATTGACGCATGATGTGTATTAGCATATATATTAAACACGACTTCGTCTCATATTCACATGTCACCACGTCACCCCAGGCATGGTTTGAACCCTGGACGACTTGTTACCAGAGCCTACTAGCACGCCCCTAGGCAAGCGGCACCCACGGACACAGCAGTCAAGACTGTCTTCGCCTTTATGTCAGACGTCACAACACCCCCCCCCCCCCCNNAGAAGCCAGTCAAGCAAACCAGCGCTGCTCCTAAGCTCGCAGGAGTAATGCAACCAGCATACGAGGAAAATTGCACTTCCAGTCTCCCCAGAGATATAACGGCCTTCCCCACTAAGGGAAGACCTCAAGCACAAAGATACCCGACTAGCCAAAGGGCCTGCAGCCGGCCGTCCATATAGGCAAGCGCACGGCCCAGAAATGTCAGATTTTCAGCAGCTCGCTCCACCACCTCCTGTGCTGGAACTCTGTGTTACTATCGCGTTCTCCACGAAGGACCACCGCTCTTCACGAGATCTTCCAGACCTTCAACCCCCCGAAAAAGTCTTGAAACCCCCGTAACACTCACTACCACTCTGGTAGTGACACCCAAGTCACTTCTGGACAACAGCATTACAGTTAGTCAGGGTCAGCTAGTATTATAGCTACCCTGCCGCATCTGCTGTGGTCTTGTTTAGTTCCAGCTCCCATTCACCTGGTATTACCGTAGTTTACTTCTATTACAGTTCATTGTTAGTTAGGAGTTAGTAAGAGCCACTGTGTCTATTCCTCGTGGGAATAAAAATGTGGTATTGCCTAACTAATGAGTATTCATTTATAGGGTGAATGTGACTTTAAACCCAAGTAAACGTCGGCCCTCTAAGGAAAACCAGACTGCGTCAGTGCAACCTTCTTTGCCGAACTTAAAGTAGGACTGCGGGCTCCCTTAACCGGGTGCACGTACGTCTCAAACATCCACATTATACGGCCACCCATACTGTGGATCAGGTACGGCAAGGTATCTGGTGCATACGTACGGTAGAGCAACAACCATTAGAAACTCAATCCATGAGGTGGCTAGTCAGCCAGCGCAGCCAATTCACTCAATCCGTGTTATTTTCGCCGGAAGGAGTGATAAGACTGGTTCTGGAGGTCTGACCCCTTTTGGACAACACCCATGTCACTGTCAGGCATCCAGGATAACATACCGCTCCAACCCCTGCGTTGAACTTCGCCAGATGGTGTAAACTGGTGCGACTCTGGTTGGCTTGGCCTCGACTGGCTTTACACCTAGCTAGGGATCTTCGTTGCCTGTTCTTCCTTAGTGTCGCAGACCTTAGTTCCTACCTCTATGCCCTACACCCATAGGAGTGGTGCAAAGTGGAGAGTGAAGAGGGCAACTGCCTCTGAGACCAGCGTGAACTTTAATTCAGTGCCAACTGCCTTCTGCTGTCTAACCCCACGGGAACACACTTAAGCCGCCCGCCTACTGGAGAGGCCTCACCTCTCAGTTCCCTCTTACAGCCACCCCACAAGACCACTGGCGAGCCACATCCTATAATTAACAAATTTCGCCAAAGACTTAGAGTACCGCTGGGAATTGACAATCCTTGGTTCAGATCCAGCAGAACCCGTAATCCCCTGCGGGCACCCACCAGCACCGCCAGCCGCAACAGCGGCCAAGTCAGGAGCTACCCCGGGCCACGCCCAATACATATAAACCAGTAGTACAAAGGACAGTTAAGTCCACACCAGACTTTGTGCCGTGTTGTCATACCATGCACCCCAGCTTATATACCAGCCGGGTCCTGGTTAGCAGACAATAAAGTCAACCCAGTCATATAGCCAGTGTGTCTGACCGACACACTAAAACCTTGCGTGACTGTGATGTCGTCATTCACCCAACATCACGCGTCAAAATAATGAAATAGAAAATACAGTACAATGTAAAAATGTATTACAAAATCTTCTTGCTAACAGACAACAAATAATTCTTAACAATGCAGCTTATATCCTTTATTTTAACACGTTTTACAACCAGAGTAATTTTGATTTGAATGTACTTACTTTGACTAGGGGCCTACAAGCACAAGTTTTGGAATGTAAGTAAATTTTTGAGAAGGGGTCACTAAATTTAGTTGAACTCAAGTTTTATAAAAGAGTTGCTTGAATTATGTACACACATTTTGAGCATTAAATGAGTATCACAATTTGCATTACTATTTTTAAGTTTTGTTACCATTAATATTAATTAATTTAACATCAATGAAATGAAGGAAAAAAAAACAATAATTTATACACATTTATTTTACTACCCCGTTGTTACTTGAGCATGAAAAAATACGGAACTTCAAGTATTAACTGTGCAGGAGTACTAGTAGCAACATGCATATTTTGGTTTTTTTTTTTGTGAATGGTGTTATTGGCATTTGTTAATGAAATTAAACTAACAATTTAGTGACATATAATTTGCAATTGCTAAGTACACGTGTAAAAATCACATACTTTAACAGAATTATTTATTTCAGAACTCCCCCTCTCCAACCACTCATTTCCCTTTTCACACTAACACCCTGGAACCATGTCACAATTTCTCTTGCTTCTCCTTACAGGAGACCTATCTCTTGTATCTTTCTGTAAACCCTCACGCTACAAAATAGGACTGAAAACTGGAAAGCCCACCTTGAATCTGGTCTTTGGGAGTGCCTTTCTATATACTGAACTGAAGGCAGAAGTAGCATCTGAAAGGAGGATGCTTGCATTGGCTGGATGCCGGATAGCAGATTGGGCCCAGGTTTACGCCAGGTTTCCTGCCAGGGTGTTTTGTGGTACCTCGAGCCATTTCATCTGTGCCACTGACTCCACCTCCGCCAAAGCCTGCAGTAACCTGTCACCTGTCCCGACGCCCGTTTATGACTTATACTAAGGTTTTTTTTATTAATATTTGGTAATGTTTCTGGCTTGATTTTGTGATGTTGACAACCCGCACCTTTTATACAAACTTGCCATTTCATTAAAATGAGTGTAATTTGGATAAATAAAGTGATTAAAATTTCTTTCTTTATGGTGGTCAATAATTAATCATTAAATACCACGTCCTCTGATTTTACTGTACACTTACACCTGTCATGAGTTACTCTGCGCTTAGGCACCGTGCTTCCACATTATTTGACAACAAAAACTGTCAAATAGGCCCTTCCAGGATCAGTCAATCTAGGAGACGTGTCAATTAAAATAAATTAAAATAAAACCTTTGATCTCCCTGCAAGGAGCAACTGTGAACAATCAATACAGTCGCTTCCAAACACAATTTGAACTTGAAAATCAAAAATAGAAGCTAAAATCAAACATACTTGCAATATCATTAAACATATCCACAAGAAAATGCAGCACACACAATAACTAACATGGCAAGGCGATCACAAGGCTATGGGTTGAAGGTGGAAAGGTTAAGTTGTTGCGCCACGGGCGACGTCCCTTGGAGCATAGGGTTGCTTGAGCCAGCTGATGCATCCTATTCGCACACAACCCACTTCGCATTACGGCGCTGCGTCCACCCCTTCGGCTGCGGAGGGTAAACGAGCCGCCGTCTTCGGCCATCTCTGGTACCTGCACCCCCCACAATGACCCTGTGAATATATAGAGGTCGCAGCCAACAGTTCGATACTGACTCTCGCAGCGCAGGGTGTAACTCTGCCAGACCGGATACCGATGCTTCATGCCTTCGCTTACCACTAGTCGATTCTCTTCGTTCAGTCTAGATCAGTGGTTCCCAACCTTTTATGAGGTGTCGCCCCTTAGTGGAAGACAACTCACCCCTGTCGCCCCCCTTCTCTTAATACGGTATACCCTTATTTAAATGTAAGAAACAAGTTGTTGTAAAAANTGCTTTAGCTTTGAGCTCTTGAAAATAACTGACGTCTTTATTCATTTTGTCACTGTGCACTCTTGATAAATGTTCTTTCATCCGCGAAGGCTTCATGGCTTCATTGCTACTAAATGTTTTATCACACAAAAGACAATGTGGAAACTGCACATTTTTTGGTGACACACTAAAACCGTATTTCAAATACTCAGCTGAGTACTGACGACACTTTTTCTTCGAATCCATCATGCGCGGTATTCCGTACTTCAAAACTAACGAACGAATACTAAACAGATAAGCACAATGTAATCGCAATGTCACTGGCGTAGCCTACTAGAAGACATATGACACACTGGGGTGAGTGTTGTGATTAACACGAAGACTAGATGTGCACGCACTAACGACAACACGGCCGCAACACTACTAACTTGTGATGGTAATGATAGTGGAGGGGCAGGGGGTAGCGCTGTGACCTTGCCAGCTAAAAATAGCTGGTGACTCAACTACTTCGCGCCAATTCCCTTACCGGCGCATGACCAACGATTCCCTGAGGAATAACGCAACTCTATCTTGCACACCTGCTTAGTATAATACAGATTATATTTTTTCCCATAATTTCCTTAAAAACGAGTGAATTTGTTTTTAAAACGATACCGTGTTTCTGCGACACTTAAGATTCTACTCTACAGAAGAGTTAGTTTATTTTTCTGCTTTTACATACTGATCGCCCCCCTGTCGCCCCCCACAAATATATCGCCCCCCTTAGAACCCAAATCGCCCACCGGGGGGCGATCGCCCCCAGGTTGGGAACCACTGGTCTAGATCGTCACACTGCCCAACAGTTCATTGAAGCCTTATACGCTTCTCAGCTACCCTGCAGCCATACACCTAGAGCTCATGAGTCTGAGTACCGTATGGCTGGAGTCACCCTCTCCCCCCAAGCCAACACATCTTCCGTGATTAGTGTCACACTGGTTGTGTGTGTTTACTGTTCCAGCAATACACCCGCATAATCTGATTTGGCTGACTTGTCACTCGCAGCTAACTATTCTTTCTCCACCTGCTCCCTCTATCTCCTGTTTTGTCAACACAATCTCCAACATTCTAGCAGACGCAAGCCACCCCTGTTCCTACCTAACCTTCAGAGAGAACCATTTCTACAGGACACTTGGATCTATGGAGACATCTCGCCTTCATTAGTAACACGAGAACTGTGTCCTTGCCTTGGCTATTGCCACCTTCTGCAAGTGCTTGGTTCTGCCGGCAACGTCCCACCTGCCAAGGTACTTCCAGGAGACCAACACATACAACCCTGCTAGGGAGTTCCCTCTCTTGGTGATGCTTGGATCTATGGAGACATCCCACCTCTGTGAGTAACATGAGAGCTGTAGCCCTTAAGCTGCTATTGATATCTTCAGTCAAGTGCTTGGGTGTGCTTGCGATGTTCCACCCATCAAGACACTTGCTTGAGACCAGCAGTCAGGCCTGCCTACCCCTACAGTACACCCACTGTTTACCTCTCTATACTATCTACCCCACCTTGCCACAGAGCTGGGTGAAATAAAGCAGCCAAACAGGGACTAGCCCTGATTGTAGCCCTGGAAAATAGAGAATAGGGTGTAAGCCGAGTATACACATGGAAGAGAGAGGAAGCCGTTCGGCACAGGAGAACATTTACCAGCTCCACCAGTGGGAACAGAAGTATGCTCTGGCACGTCTTGCGTATTGTTTCGCCATTACCTCCTACACCACCGAACAAACCAGTAACACACAGTCTGCTCTCAGCCACAGACAAGGTGGTCAGACGCCTGAAATTGGCACCTAGTTTAACACTGCCACGTGTGCAAACAAGGACGTACTACCACTAGCGCCCCTCCATGATCAAATGGCACAGATGCCAGTCAACCCAATTAACACCTGTTACATGGGGTGTCTAAGTATGTAACTCAAGCTGTTATTGACCGGCCTTGTTATTATTCCTAGGAGATCATGGACTATTACTGTCATCACAAGAGATAACTAGGATGAGAGGCGCATGGACAGACAGTAAGGTGTAAAACACAGCACCCTTTGAGATGTCATGTGTCACCAGCAGGACAGGCTAACCCTTAACAAGCTTTGGACACTGGGTAGCACAGTCACTCCAAATCCCCACTCTTGCATGATTTCTTTAGTTTTTTTAATATTGTGGTGCACCAAGCTGGGGTAATAAGATTACAACTATATTTTACTGCTAGTGTTCATATTTTTTAACAGATTTTGATCAAAACTTCTTGCACTTTTGCTGAGATTTGTCTAGTTTTTCTTCAATCATTGTAATTTTTTTGACAATTCCCTACAATGACCTAGTAAAATTCAATTGCTACTCTCACAAAATTTGTACTCAAAATATTATACTCAAATATTGAATAAGGTTATAGTTTATCACATGTATTTAATAACATTTTATACTGCGTTTCCAATGAATAAAAGTGTGCTACATGTGCACAATTCAAACCAGTAAAGCAGATGTGTATTGATTGACAGCAGGTTAGACGATATGCAGTATAGTACCTTTGTCGAGTAGGAAGGCAGCATTGCTCTGTGCAACCTCATACCCCAGCTCTGAAAGGAGGGCATAGGTCACGTAAGCCTCATTCGACCGACCCTCACGATAGTGCACGTGGGCTTCCATCATCTTCTCTCCCCACTTTCCACGCTCTGCCACATTCTTGAACAGCTGCAACATGTCAGTCAGCAACAATGATTGGTCCACTTTTTTAGGGCAGTCACAAGAGAAATTAACCCATCAGCTATATGTGCTAGGACTTGGAACAGGAAAAATAGCTCGTGTAGATAGTGCATGTAGTGAAAATAGTGACATACAAGACTTGGCAACATTTTGATAATGTGGGCAGTTTGAACTTCCTGCCAACATGACATGTGTTGGCAGCACTGGTGCTGCCACTTTCAAGAGTTGGAGAGACTGCTTCTGCCGGAAGCGGCCAGTCAAGTCACGCAACAAAGTTGGGTTGGAGGTGAGTGGTTGTTTTTTGCACCACTCTGAATCATTTTGCAGTTTAGTGACAGATGTTGGATCACTTTTAGTTACAGTTCTCTTGTGAAGCATGCAGCAGAATAGATATAGGCTGTTCATGGTTGATTGAAAATTTTTGGAAGCCCTGGTAACAATCTACACACTTTTCTTTTTGTAACCTTCTACTTCATGTAAAACTAACTTTTCATGTGTCATTCAAGTGAAACAGTGAAAATGTTAGAAACACAAATGTCCCACTAATATGCAGATTTTTAATCTACAGTAATCTGAATAAAAGAAAACCACAAACTTAACTGGCCATGAATTTAAACACGATGCAACACAAAAAGTCACATTAATATTTTAATATATCTGTTGTCAACTTAACTCGGAACATATGCACCAGTGTGTACTGTAATATTATGAATTTTCAAAGGCTGATTTCCAAAGTGTATTATTTATTGTGAAAAGCCTTTAGCAGTATGTACTAAGACCTAATACTAATTAAAACTTAAATATTTACTACTTTTTAACAATTTTATGTCAAATTTACTCAATTTTCAACTCTCCGTACAACATTGCCCAAAACACTATTTTAGGCAACTGTCATACTTTTTGACGAAAATACAAATGAACTATGCACATGGTGGTATGTGTACCACCACACTATAAATGCACACTCATCACTCTTCTGAACTTTTTATCATGTTATTTTGTTTCACAACTCCTTGAATACACGAAAACATGTACATGCTACTAACATTCAAACCAGCAATTTTTTTTGTAGCACATTAATAATATGTATTCCAATTCCAAATTTGCAAGTCTACTACTCATCTTTGCCATATCTGCAACACTAGAAGGTAATAATGTAGATAATACTGCAACAATCCTCTTTAACTATTTCTTACACATAATGTAGAAGTACATTACTTTCTATCTATAAACCCTGGTTACATATTTCACCATTTATATCACAATTCTTCTCCAATGCTTTGTTTGTCTCTTACTTACTCCTTTGCCTTTATGAAGACATCGGTCATATTTTGAATGATTGTTCTGTTCCTTAACATGACATCCTGTGTACTTTAAATCCCATTACAGTAAAACCTCTTTAATACAAACCTCAAAAGGCCTGAGTTTCTGCAGTTTGCAATAAATCAGATTTGTATTACAGGTGTTAGCAATAATTATAAAATCTCAAAAAATTACAATTATGTTTCAGTGATTTTGCATATTGGAAAATAAGAAACCATCATGACTTCTTTTTATGAGTAGAGTAGACATTATAATAATAATAATTAAAACATTTTTATTAAGTGTGCATCACAGCATGCGCAACTCGACTGCCGTATAACATCTGCATTTTTTGTGTGCATGCTCACACGCCATAAAGAGGAGTAAAAAGGGAAGAACAATATCAGTTTAGCGCTCCAGTTTACGATACCAAGCTGTAAGTCACTTTGAATCATCAGCTTACAGCATTTCTGTGCACCTACAGTATGCTAGAAATGTGTGCAATGCGCTCGTTCTCGAATGATTACTCAAAATTTTCGTGGTGGTGATGGAGGACAAAGCGACAGAATCAAGATTTGTGCACAATGCTTATCTTTAAAGCCATTTCAAAATGGTTGGGAAAGAACATTTTAAATGCTTTTTTATAAAACTATCACTTAATTTTCAAACAACGTTGGACAGTAGGACCCTTCATAACATTTTACCTCATTTACTGTTCAATCAGAAATGATCCATTTGCAATAATGCCTTCATAATCAAGAGTCCTGACAGACTGCATCACTGAATTGACTGGCTTGTGATGCACGCTCTTACGCATAAAATTGCCGTTAAATTCCCTATCTCACCCCAAGGTAAAGAAGACAACTTTGTATTAATGAAACCTTTTCAAAAGAGGTTTCTTTTAACAAGGTTTCACTGTAACTGGGTAATTTACTACTGAACCGATACACATACCAAACCACTCCCGAAACATAAACCTTGCAACACTCGAAAATACTTACTACCGTATTTACCCGAAAATAAAACTGAGTTTTATTTCAATTTTAACTTCTAAAAAACTGAGGGTCATTTTGTTTACGCATACAAAAATTTTAAAGGTTAATGTTTTTGCTTTAGTAACAGATGATGGATAATGTTTCTCAACCAGACATGTGTTTGATAAGATTAGAACACATTAACAAAATAAATATTATAAAAAATTAATATTTTTAATAATTATCAACATATGCATAGGGATGGACAAAGAAAATGTAATTCCTTTCCTTACCTTTTCATGTATTTGAGATGCATAATACGCTGTGTACACACCATTAACTGCAAATACGTAATTTGGTAATGTTAAATCTTTATTTAGTTTTATTTAATTTAAATAAACTTGCCGAATTACATGACCCAATACAGGCTTCAACAACAACATCAAAAATCCTTTTCTGGACCAAAAAGAGAAAAACTTTCCTACCAACTGTGCTAAAGCAGCAAAAATAATAAAAAAAAAATTTTATTTCCATATAATTAAGACATAGATGCCATACTTTATATCCTTAACACCCTTTCTCACAGTTTGGTGCCACATTCAGGGAAAATAATTTTGTGTTATGATGCCAATTTTACATCTCGCTACTCAAAAAATGTGTTTGACATGTAGCAGGGTATAACTATTGTTACATCTTTCGAGGTACTGGCAGAACACTGCTGGAGTGTGAAGTAATGGTGGTAGCAGTCTGTGTCTGAAAGAAAATTCTTGCTGTTGAATTGGTAGCAAATTCGGTAAACACTGCAGTTCTGTGCTTGTGGTTACTTTGCAGTTTGTAAACACTCTGCACATAGTTTGCCAGTGGTTGCCGCATTTGACTACCTGCATCACACTTTTGGTAAAAAAAAAAAAAACCCACCCGTAGTAGCAGTACACAAAACTGTTGTTTTGCCAGGCAGTAAAACTTCCTGTTAGAATAGTACAAACATCAGTAAGAGCATTGAGACTTTAGTCAGATGTTTGTTTTGTGTTAGACCAGCCAGTTTCAATTAAATTATTAATGTTGCTATACAAATTATTGTATGTAACTAATTGTGAAGTTTTATTCAAGACTGCAATTTTGCAACAATCTGCTAAGGTAATTATTTTATGTACAGTAAATAAATTAATGGGATTCCATGCCTAACTGCTCAACAGTTAAAAAATTCTGGTCTGAACAACTAAACCTCATAAAAGTGGAATGAAGAGAACACAACGGTGCTACTGTTGATGCAAAAAAATTCAAGAGCTAAACAAGCTAATTTAAAAGCTAATTAAGGTAGTGCCTGTCTTTCTGACTTCTCCCTTTCTTAAAAACTTAAAATAAAATTATTCAAGTACGCTTATATGACATGATAGCCAACCCATACATTCCGAGATAAGTATCATAAGCAAGCTATTGTAACATATGGAACATTTAATGAATTTTTACTATAGTTTTATTTGTGAAATATATAACGAAAGAATGTTTATATTTTTTAAAGACGGTTGGTTGCACTTCATTACCTTGCTACGGCAACCAATAGGTGGTAACACATATCTGATGCTTGCTACAGAGTTTTTCAAATGTAATAGTTAAAAGATTTTTCACGTTTTTGGAATAATAGGGCCAAGAATATGAGCCATACTGGATTTTTTGATGCAAGACCAGAGAGCCTGGATGTGGTCTCCTCTGGTAAGAAATGTTGGTAATTTTGAAAGTATTTTACGAGTCCTGCATTTGAATACAGGCCACCCAATGTAGCAGAAGACTAGCCACAATTTTTAATAAAAAAAAAAAGGGGCCTACAGGGACTACAGCTGTGAATTTATTTTTAAAATAGTTATACGAGATTTGATGCACGAGTAATTTATATTGTGCCAAGGACTTTATCAGGCATTTGAGGCATGAGAGCCTTTACTTAGGGAAGATTGAAAGTAAAAAGAGATTACAGAGAGATTTTATTTATTCTGTCTGGATTAGCCGGAAAATTTTACTACAGAGTTTATCAATCTACATCAACCATATGATTTATGCCAGGAAAGTGAGAAAACGAGTTGAGCAGAGTATGAGCTAATTTTATTTATCTACACATTTAGTTTGAACTGATTTACACAATTTTTGTTTTAACACGCAAACCCTGAGATTAAGTTTCTTTTCTCTTTACCGATTTAATTCTCTGTGAAGCATTCAACTTTTAACATAACTTACATACATAATAATGTTGCCAGCCAACCAAAAAATACATTTAAAAACTAAAAGCTTATCAATATTTTCATAAATTTTGCCATCTGGTAACTAATTGGATTTTGAGAAATAACTATGATAGTTTTCAAGTTTTCTGTCAAACACACGTACAAGATAATTCTTTTTCAATTAAATATTACTCACACCCAAACTGCTCTTCTTATTACTACTGGTAAAATAGTGTCAGTATGGTTTTATTCTGGGTTGCCTTATGTCTGCAGTTTTTAGTTGTCAACTGGTATTCAAACAGGTGAGTTTGGGTTCCTACCAGTATCCCATTGCAAATGAATTGAATATATTTTGTGTGTTTGCGATATGTATTACGAAACGAGGCAAGTTTCAGTGTGGAGCTGTACATACATACACAACACATGCTTCACTGTCTATAAACTCGATCAAATACACTGAAAAGAAGTACTGTGCACACAAAATAGCAAAATAAAGCTGTGCTCAGTTTTACTGAAAAACATATGATTGGTTTAAAAGATTGGCAAGATCGGTAATTGGCATAGTCTGCAAAAGTGATGATCAGTCCAGCTTTTCTGCGATGTGAAATGATTAGACAGAATTCAACAACCTCCCATAGCTGTTCATAGTTGGCTTGCCACTCATAATCTAAGAAACATACTGAGCTAAGCAATATGTGCACTAGTTTGAAACTTGTGAAGTCAACTACTACATCATGGGGATGAGATAAATATGGTACTATAATACAGGACTAATATTTCCTAACTAAACCCACGTTTCCAAGAAAAATTACTGAATTAAAGATGTACTGTTGACAAAATTACTTTCACTGACCAATTCTCAAATCCCTGACTGTAGAAATCCTACAATAATTTGTGGGGAAATTAATATATCCTGGACTCCAAAGTAAAAAAATGTGGGAACCATCTTATTTTCGAGACTGTTCTATATTCACCTAAATACAGTTAACTACCATTCAATGACCCGGTCATATTCACACACGTAGAAGTAGAATTGTTTACACCTGAAGGAGGACTGCAACTCACTTCTGTGGCAGTAGGGCAGGAACGCATCATGCCCGTTCCTGTAGCATGCATCTGGGCCAGGTTGTAGTAGGCTAGCACATGGCCGGACTGTGATGCCAGGCTAAAATATTTGTTGGCCACCTTGTAGTCTCGTGCAACACCCAACCCACCTGCACACAAACACTAACACAAAGCTCTCAAACTTCGATCTTACCCCCCACCCTACACTGAGGAGCACCACACACTCAGTGCCTTGTTTTCACATTACTTATGACTCTTGGAAACCAACAACCACTATTTCACACTTGACAGGAAAACAAAATTTTGTGATTTCTATTAGCATAGGCATGAATGTTTCTAAACATCTAAACCAGAAAATTAAAAACACTGCCCTGTTTTACAAAACATAAATTTTTGGACCTAACAATGGATATTTGTGATACATAATTTCAGTAATATTTTATTCACAGTTTAACAGTTTATTATTTGCAAAATGTAATTCCTCTAAAAATTTTAAAAGGCCAAGGATAGTTGCTTCTTTCACCCTTTCCGTAGTTTGTGTTCAACATATAAATAAACCTTTTCACAGTTTCTATCAATTTTGTTGATTGTAAATTTTTTCTCGAGTAAGATCTTATTCACTAAACCAAAGAAACCAAAGTACTCAAATGTTCACCACTTTTAAAAACCTTGCAAGCAACCTATAGACAAAAATCATGCTCATGGGCAGAAGTGTAGTGGAGCCAGAATGCCGTCTCGGCACTGCTTCGAGAAAATATTTCTGTTGCCGAGGTCTCATATATATATATATATTTTAAAGCAAATTTATGTAAACAGAATTACAATGTGTAACAATTTATGATTTAATTTAGTGTTACGGATTACTAGAATATAAAATTTACACATAACGCCCTTAGGGGCAGGAACCCGTCAGCGTCTACTAGACCTTTAGTTCATGTTAGGTCATACACACAGTCTCGGAAGTGCAGACCTTACTGAGGCAGGGTCTGCAGGATCTGGCACTTGGCCTTGATTTTGCCCTTGAACAGAGTCGGGCGGGTTGGCCACCAGCTCGGCACGAAGTCTAGCTGGGGTAGGTTGGGCTTGCAGGTGTGTGTCATTGCACTGCTGGTCGACTTTGGCGAGGGACTGACTCCGCAGTGGCAGGTAAGCAGCTCGCTGTTGATGGCTGGCTGGGCTGGCATCGTCAGCTGACTCGATGCCCGGTACCAGGTACAGGCCCAGGCGGAGGTACTCAACCTCCAGGTGAGCGGCTCCGGGGGTTTTCACTAAGGGGCCAATCAAGTTAAGGGGGAGGGGACGGAACTGTGAGGTGAGGCCTCAACAGTTGGCGGGCGGCGTGAGCTCATTCCCAGTGGTCAAGTAGCTGCAGACTGGGGCAAGTTGGTTAAGCAGTGCGTGTTTCTCAGCGAGGTTAGCAGCTGCCTTCCCGTTGCCCCACTTACTTTTTCTTCTGTGGGTGAATGGTATTTACCAGGGATGAGGTACTACGAATCACGTCTGCACTGGGGTGGCAGGCAACAATGTCTTTAGCTAAAGCGTAGCCCAGACAGATGAGGTAGATGCCTCGTCAGGCCTGGTACTCTTTCCGGCAGGTTTATACGCAGTGGATGGAGTGGGCTAACTGCCAAGGGTGATCTATCCTCTTCGTCGTTTGTCTTGCTAGTGGTCGTGGCTCTACTGTACGTAATCACCAGGTGCTCCGTGCCTGGTCTACAGTATAGGTGGCCGTCTAATGGGTTGTGTTTTGGGTGACGTACATGAAGTCCTTTTTAGGAGACAGGACCACCAAACAATTTCTTAAACAGTAGTTCCCTGCCTCTTCTTTGCAGGGTGACACCAGGAAGGACTACTCACAGTTCACACAAGAAGGAACAGATGGCGGTTAAACTAGTAATGTGTTTTATTCCGTCCAGAATAGAACACAGTGACCCATACACTTCTGCTGTAATTCAATGCACAGATTAACTTACAGAAGGTAAAAGACATGTGAAGAGGCCTGTTGGCTTGAAGAACATTGCCTAAAGGATGTGCTAGAAGACCAAGAGCAACGAATTAGGTAACCGTCAAAACAACTAAACCCTAACTGAAGCTGGGTTGTCCTGAAGGGATTTAAGGGGGAGAATGAGTGAGGGTTTGATGGCAAGTGTCTGTGTGGGGGGAACGACAACTCTTCAGGGCTGCAGCATGTGCTTGGAGAAGTCCGGGGTTGGTCACTGGTGATCACTGGGTGTTTCCTCACGAGGCGGAAGACAGCAGACAGAGCAGAGTGCCTTAGCACGACTGGTGCTAAGGCGAGCTGCTGGTATCAACTGCCATTCTGTGGCGGTGCAAGGCCATATATTCTCCTGGGCTAGGGGTGTCTCTGGTTCCTTTGGCCTTCAGACAGCTTCGGAGGGGTGGCTCCTCCCTTCGTAGATGAAGCTGCACTTGCTGCCATCTCTCGGGGGCGGCTGGAAGCAGGTCTTCCTGGTGTGCTTGTGGTATCGGCTGCGCGAGCTTAGGAGCAGCTTCGCTGGCGTGGTCAAATGGTCTCCCTTCTCACACGTTTTGTTTAGGCGGGGACAATGTCACATTCTGTTCCTTGAGGTGCATTCTGCTCTCCAGGAATCTACCTTACCTATAGAGACGGAATGCTGGCCTGGAAAGCTGCCATTCAGGGTTTGTATAACTTACAGGGCATGTAGTACGAACGTGATGATATGGAGTTGTAGCAAAAAGAAATAGCATTCTACGCATCACATGTCAAAGTATATTACTTGTTTACTGTATTAATAATTTAAACTTATGTAAGATAAAAGTGTTGCAATGTATATTTCATTACTTTATTTTACCCACTTGAATTACAAAATATGTACCTGTATTCCGCCACCAAACTTCTGCCAAGGCTAAAGTATTCCAGTACAGCTAAATTGCAACTACACCCCTGCTCATGAACTACATAGTTCTGTTCAAAGAACAACTTGCACAAGACATTCATACTCACTGAAGTACATGTTGCCCAACTGCAGCTGCCCGTCCACCCAGCCCTGCTCTGCCGCCTGGGAGAAGTACTTGAGCGCCTTCTCGTAGTCGCGCGCGTGCAGATACATGAGGCCCAGGCCACTCTGCCCCACCGGGTTGCCCATGTCAGCAGCACGCTGGAAGTACTCGAGGGCGGTCTTGTTGTCACCCTGCTCCAAGTGGATCTTGCCGAGGAAGGCCATGGCGACAGCATTCCCCGCCCCAGCCGCCTGCTGGAAGTAGTGCAGAGCGCGGCGCTGGTCCTGTGCCACCCCACGGGCACCCTGGTAGTGCAGCTGGCCCAGCCCTACCTGCGCCTGCACGTCTCCCTTCTCCGCCAGCAGCTGGTAGTACTCCACCAGGTCCTGATCCAGGATGCCGGAGTTGTAGCCAGGGTTTTCTGCTTCGTCTAGCAGCCGCACCCGCTGCACTGCCTGGCCCCCCGACAGTGTCACACTGCCTGCCACTGCACGACACACACCCATCCCTTCATGTTTCTAATTCACTACAAACCAGGGTGGCCAAACCTTTAGCAATGATGAAAAATGAAAAGATTTACAAAACTACAGAGCTTAGTTTTTTCTACCTTTAATTTTTGTCACTCACAGCTTCTTATTTTGTTCCATTTAAGGCTCATTACAGAAAGCTTAACTTAAAATTACATTGAGATCAGTCCAGTCTCTGCAATTACCAGTGGCTAGCTGCCTTATTTATTACGTCATAAAAAATTTAGCTATAAAAAAAAATTCTTTTACATTTAATATAATGAAAAATATTGCATAGTTTTTTAAACTATTAAAACAAAATAAACCCCCAAATTATAATTGTGAAATGTCTCAATTATGGGAAAAGGTTTCTGAAAAGTTGCAGAAAATTAACTGCTTCGTTTCAGAAAAGTCACAAACTACTATAAGTAAGCTGTGTTGAGGTCATTGTCATTGTGGCAACACAGTGGCCTAATGCAAACTATACAGCATCATAGTTTACAGACTGCTGTACTGGTTGTTGTGACACTTGGTGTATTGACAGTACAAGCATGCTTNCTATACAGCATCATAGTTTACAGACTGCTGTACTGGTTGTTGTGACACTTGGTGTATTGACAGTACAAGCATGCTTGCACTTCGCACATTGTTTGGCATTTTCAAGTAACGTGGAATTAAATTTATTTTGTAAAATGGATAATTTTCAATGAGTGGAACAGTATATAAGCTATGCTGACAGAGTTGCAGCCCCCATACACCACACTAAGGGCCCTATTCATAGNACTATACAGCATCATAGTTTACAGACTGCTGTACTGGTTGTTGTGACACTTGGTGTATTGACAGTACAAGCATGCTTTCACTTCGCACATTGTTTGGCATTTTCAAGTAACGTGGAATTAAATTTATTTAGTAAAATGGATAATTTTCAATGAGTGGAACAGTATATAAACTATGCTGACAGGGTTGCAGCCCCCATACACCACACTAAGGGCCCTATTCATAGTCAGATCAAAGTCCCAGGATGATCCAGAGATCATTTTCCTCTTGAGTTGGCCTGAGATTAGTCCGAACTAAGGATGGTCTAACTATATCGTATTCATAAACCCTGACTATAGTAGGACTAACTTTAGTCAAGAGATCATTGAAGTACACTGTTGCCAGGTATCCTACGCATGCAGTGCAGCTTCTCAATTCAAGTAAGTTTTACTATGAAAGAAAAGTCATATTTCAGACAACACATGTTAAAAGTAACCGTAATCTATTCAGAGATTGTCCCTTTCCTAATATCCAAATGCCCCGTAAATTGTAACCTATTTTATGTTTTATCTATAATTTAATTTATGATCTAATGATCAGTAATAATTTTTCATTTGTTAACTCAAAAGTGTGTACGACTTTAGAGCAGTGGTTAAGATATTTGTAAATGTGAATTGCGGGTTCAAGCTCACTTTTTTCCTAATTATTTTAATTGTTATTTGTTTTGATAGCAAGTAAATGTTACAGAAATTAACTATTTCCTTTAAAAAAAAATTTCTGGACTTACAAAACCCAAATTTACTTTGAAATTTTTTTATATTTGACTTTTGATCCTGCAATGTAATACCACAGGATGGAGGAGAAAAAACTTAATATACTGATAACTTTTAACATCCATGTTGATTTGTTAATTTTTCTTTGCACACACTTGTGAATTGTAAATTTCTTGGCAATATTGCTATGTGGTAAAATTTCAGCAACTGCTAGCTACACTAGCTGCATATTCGTACAGACCACGTTTGCAGTCTGCAGTTCAACACCAACAACGCTATCAATTTTTTGTCAAAAGAGAACATTGAGCTATTCTTGATGCAGTGTTTTATTGTGACATTCTGCAAGCCACATACGCTGTATTACTTTTTGACTCACATTTAAGCCTGAATTGCACTATGCAAGTGACACGGGAGTCATCTTTTCCAAGTAGATCAACTTACAGCACATACAAACACACATGTTTTCCATCAGTTTCATTACAGCCAACTTACAAAATGAAGTTAACTTCTTTAGCAAGGGTAAATATACAGACATTGCAAATATGCCGCAGAACCAAAACCAATACATTGAGCTACAGTCATAAGAGTTAAAATTCTTTCACAGGCATATAATGGCAATGACCAAATTGCTTGTTTTAAAAAAATTGTCTTTTTAAAATAACACCCTGACACATTTTTCATCACTACTTGCTTCTAGCTGGAAAGTGTATACAGGACATAACACATTCATTGAGAAATAATAATAACCAGAATAAGCAGGTTTCTAACATACCACACAACAGCTAAGTGATAAAAAAAACATGAATTTAAGAATTAGTAATTATTAATATCCATCCCGAAAAGCCGGCAGTGTTGAAAAGGTAAGATTACAGTGCATGCAAGATTGTTGTACCTTTGTTGGCAACCTTGCGGTAGAAGTCGAGTGCTTTCTCACAGCTGGTCTGCACGGTCACCCCAGACCAGTGACGATAGCCGAGTGCCATCTGAGCCCAAGAACTGCCCCCCAGTGCCCCAAACATGTAGTGCACCAATGCTCGTGACTGGCTGGCATTGACGGCGATGCCAGCTGCGTGCATGAAGCCCAGACCCTACACAACAAAGTACAAAGGCTACTAGGAAATGTGCATGTGTGGCTCATGATGGTTCAGTAAGATCCTAATTAGGGTTGTGCCAATATTTGGTATACTGAAATGAAAATTAAAAATTATCTTTCATTTTTGTTTTGGCAAGAAATTTAGTTGCCAAAAGTTGTAACAAAACGAAAATCCTTGATTTAAGTGAATATTCAGGTGTTTAATTAATGTTAATTTAATGCACCTTTTCATGCTACAGTGCAATTGGTACAATTCAGTTAAAATTATTTTTATTTTGCAAATCTCAGATCCCATATATGAGCAATTACTCCACCATATGGATGTTGTCACATAGTATCCTAAGTACTATAACATCTCTATATTTACCTTAGCATTAAAAGTATCACAGTTGATGATTTTTTTTTCTAAAACCAAATTGTGCTATTGATGTTTAAAAATGTTTTTAAAAAAAACTGTCAAAAAGGAAACTGGACTAATAGGTGTATTCCTTTCTCCCATTTTTAAATGATTGTATAATCACAGCATATTTTAACATCTCTGGAAAAATTCCTGTTAAAACATTCCATTAAATATATGACTAAGTCTATAATTAATTTGTTTACTACGGATCTTTACAATATTATTACTCTTTCATGATAAAGAAAATAGTTTTTGTTTTGTAGTATGTTGCTGCTGGTTAGCTGATACATGTGTAAACGTCTATGTAGTAATATGTTGATATTGAATTGTCATTTGAACTATGGGAAACCTTACTGTACAATGTCCACAACATTAATTCTGTAGTTATGCATTTTATTTTTTGGATCAACAAGTTGATTCCAAATCTGCTGTACATATTTAATTTTTTTGCCAGTCCCCTGAAAAATGATAAGAGAATCCACTCTAAGCACCTGATCCCTTTCCAGACAGACAGCGATATGGCATCATTATAGTTATTACAGTGCACCTCTTTGAAATATACCTGTAGTTGCTAAACAAGATTATGAACAAACTTTATTGACAGTTTGACAGTTGACAGATAATGTTGCAGTAGCATTAGCTGTTACTCTGTCTATTTTCCATCAAATAAATGGAGAACTGATGACCTCTAAAACCCTGTGCTAGATGATATTACAAATTTTTTTCCACAAAATTTAAAAAAAAAGTTCAGAATGTAATATGGTATTAATCAAATGTTAATAATTTTGATATATATATATTTTTTTTTTAGATTTTTTAAGTATGCCAGGAGTTTAGGCTGTTGTAGTTTTACATATATATTTGTTGTGGTATGATTTTTCTAAAGTTATAATTTCAATTGAGTTGGAAAACAATGATAACAGCTGTTAGGCGTTCCATTGTGTTTTTCTTTTGGAGTAGGTTATGGAAATGCAGTTGACAATTAATTTTCAGAGCAGTTTGGTTAGAATTTGTAGATGGGATGGGGTTCATGCTAGACGTAATAGTGTGTTTTATTTTTATTTGTGCCAACTAAATCACGCAATACCCTGATTGGGCAATTTCGGTAACGTGATGCTGTAGCCTATGATAATTGGAGGTGGGGTAGCAAGCTGTAGTGATTTTAGATGGAGACAACTGCCACCACCTTAAAGATGTGAACTGGTTGTCATCAAGTAAATATGCGAGCAACTCAATGTAACTTGAAGCAGCAGCACCAGTGACCATTTTTCTTTTCAACTTGTTTACGTTGAATCAACTTTTTACTATATTCTTTCCGCTGGTGTACGAGGTCAATAAGGAGCCATGAGGAAACATTCTTCCCAAATTAGTAAAATCTTCTTGCAATGAAAGTTTTTTGTAGTATGAATTTATAATGGTTTCTGCATCACTGTTCTCAAAGTCAGTCTGGCTTCTTGTCTCCTAAACTGTTTCTCACGTATCTGCTGTGTAATGTATTTAACTCCCATCAGTGCCAATAAACATCAAAAGATAGTTTTATTTGTTTTCATATGGCACCATTATTCGCAAACTTAGTTCTCATGTCTCCATACCTACTGAACTCGTTGAACTGATGCTTCATTTGTCATTTGGTCAGATGGCAACTGCAACGTCACAGTGTGTCTTTGATGTTGCAGCATGAAGAGGGGTTAACATATGTGAAAGAAGTGTGATTCTGTTGTATGAGGGATTCACTATGCAATGGAACTATACTGAATATCAAGTATGAAAAACAAAGATCATTATTTTTGATATTTTATGACAGTAAACTCTGAAAGATAGAAGACTTTCTGGTAGTGTCTCAAGGTGTTTTACATGAGCAAACCAACAGAGTAGTGGGTATTAATAGCACACCATGTGAGCATCAGGCAAGCCCGTCTCTGCTAGTTCCTGGAACGCCTTGAGCGCGGCAGGAATGTCCTGGAGTAGGCCAGAGCCCAGCAGCTGGGCCCAGGCTAGCTGCACCCGTGCCTGGCGGTGCCCCAGCCGGCTTGCCTCTCGCAGCAGATGGTAACCCTCCTCCTTGCCAGAACGAGAACCTTCCAGCAGAGCAGTCGCACGCCCATACAGCTCCGCCGCTGTACAAAAACACACTGTGCATCCAGCATTCTCTCCTTATAACATTACACTAGGACTGCCAAAAAAAAATTACAGACTTTTACCCAAGTTCTTTACAAAGTGTTCATTAACTGAGTACTTTTCAAGTAAAAAGCTCCTTTCAGCTTATTTGCCTTTCACCAGCTTTCATTGTATGTGACTAATAAATACAGCGTATTCATTTTACGGCTAAAGTTAACGTCTCAAGCCACAAGAAAATATAATTACCGGAAGAGCCTTAAAAAAAAGGTAACTTTACAGTGAATAGCCTATCAGAAATTTCACATGCCTACTTTTGTTCTTTCTCTCAGTCTCTCTTACAAGCACAGTCCTCTGTCGTATAATAGGCTTCTGGGTTTCAGCTGCATCAAAGGTTTGTCTTCTCGAAACAGTTTGACAGTCCTTGCGAGAAGAGAAATCTTTGACATTGTCCATACCCAAAAATCTAGGATATTGAAGACAATAGCAGCAAAAGACTGCTATCTAGGTATATTTTGAAGAGTCGTCAGTATGACACCTGCCAGCTGCCTGAACTATTTGTCACCAGCCACCACTCTGATACCTACAGTAATGAGCAATAGAGAAAATATTTAAAATAGATACAGTAAATATAACATTCTATACAAATTCTACAAAAATACACATCAAATAGTAATGCAAAGAAGCCAACAACAATTTATTATACACTGACATATACTTGGTTTGACAGAACTTGGTCTTCCCATTTTTCCAGATTTTCTCATTTAGACAACTTTAGTTAAGAACATACTGGCACTATTTTGATAGCTCTGCACGCACTTATTAACAATATAAATTTAATTGTCAAAAACTCTAATAATCTAGTACATCGATGACAGCTACAAAGAGTGGGAAAAAAAATCTTTAGTTGTGATCCCTAAAAGTAAATAATTCCTGAAAAGTTTAATATGTGTTAGTATACTGTTATATAAAAGATAATGAGATGGCAAATTTGTTCAGAAGCTAAGCAGACGGGGCCATTATACTTTCTCATAGTATTCAAACTAGTTCAATGAGCACATCTTTACTATTGAAGTTGTATACATCTTTATATTTTACTGGTTTGTGAAAATACTTCACCAAAAGTTTCTTACAGTGGTGGCCGGCAGTTGAAACAAGTCCCATGCTATTGATGTAACCAGCTTCAACTCCCCCACCCAAACGTATTTTTTTCCAGTGTGTGGTTAAGTAGAGATCACTCCCTCCACCCCCTCAAAAATGTGAAATTTAGTGGGCTACAATGTAATCAACGTATATTTTTTGAAAAATTTTTTGCACATCCTGCTGTTTTTTTTTTTGTAAAACAACACTTATGAACCCCAAATTAATCTTGTAAACTTTATGGTACATCTACAGTTTTAGCTTTATAAAAACAATATTTTTCTATTGAATGTATGATTATATAAAAGGTTTAATTTTGCAAATTTACTATTATACCAAGTTATTATTCTAAAATAACTACGTTGCGACACATTTTCATCCATAACATGTAACAATATCTGGTTTATGAGAAGCTGGAAAACGTATTTGGAACAGTATGTATATGTCGGACGTCAGCACTGATGAGAGCAATTTTCATACTCTGCCACCAAATTTAATACTAGTTTATATATTGAAGATGATGTAAAACTGAAAATTATTAGAACTCAAGCTACTGTTTTTCTTCCAAAGATATAGCAGGATAATTTATGTTCATTAGACCTAATTGATATGCAATGGAAATAAGTGAATTTTAAATGCCAACCAGAATTTTAGCATTATTATTAAACAACATTACTAAGAGCTATAGAAAAATGTTTCAATCTAACCTTGGTAATACTTTTCTGCCTTTTCTCAAGAGACACTTTGCAGCAGTAATCAATGAATAATTAATTTGCTGGTAGTTATGTAATTCTATGCATTTGTTGATTATAATCTGTTTCTTTTACGTTATTAACTCTATACTATCATTCTATGAGTAAGCCTAGTAATTTAACATTTTATAAAAGTTACACACTTTCCATTAGATGTTTTACAAAGTGCAGTAGCCACGTAACTTAAAAGTAAATAATATAAAATTACACGCACTGTATCAATAATTAAATACTGAACAAGAGCTCCACTGAACATAGACATTAGTTTCATTCCAGAACATGATCTACTGTTTGGGTTTCATATTTCTGAACCTAAGAATGGTAGCAATATCAATACATGCTGAATTTGTTGGGGTAGTACAAGAAAATTGAGAAGAGTTTTTCAATTTACGTAATAGAAATGGAAACTTTTAAGCACCACATAAATTCACGGTTGCAGATGTTACAAACAAAACAATATCTAATGAATGCTGTAATCTACACGGCAGTTGGTTAGTTATCACAACCAATGAACTGTAGGCTTCGCATATGGCTATGGCAATATGAAACATTACAGCGTAGACTAGTAGCACACTGCAGGGTTTACGAATCATTTACTATGCATGCAGATGATCCTTGGGTACTGAGCCTCGTTGGTGTACAGCGCCAGCCAAAAATAATTTTCCTGGTCATTATTTAAACAATTGTGTACACCGGGTCTGAATGGATCAAAGTCTTGGGCAAATGCAAAAACATAGTGCACGTATTTATTTCATCACTCGTCAAATGCAAACTGATCAGCAATGGATTAAAATATATAAGATGCAGAAAACATCTCCTTTAACTATATTTTATGTGCAAGAATTAATAAGGAATAAGTGCAAGCATAGTACGAATGTTTGTAAAATTACAACAATTATCGCAAATTACGACTTACCCAAACTTTGAAAATTGTGAATATGAATGGGTGAAGCAAGTGTGATATGGAATCAAAAGTAACTTGTGTATTGCAGTAACAGCATATACTTCGGTACTCTTGTCTTCTTTGTGTTTATTGCTTTAAAAAATAGTATTTGCTACAGAGTAAATATCCATTAACTATTAGCAATTTTATTTTTTTCCAAGTTTTACACACTATAACAAGGAAATCACAAGAGATAATTTAAGAGAGAAATATAAATAAACTCTGGTGTTTATTTTTCATTTTATAAACATTTCACCCTTCTATATCTTAAAATCAAAAAAGTCTCTCGCATGCTAATTGTTTTCCTGTGCATGTCCAGAAAAATAATCCAAACATACCATTGTTTTATGATTTTACCATTTTTTACATATAAAATATATTTAGTAAATGAAAGATTATGATTGCAACATTGTTAGAAAATATCAATGATTTGCCAGTAAAATTTTGAAATTATTTGAATGGATAGTTTGAGTGACAAGTTTAGTTTGAATGTTTTTCGGCTGTGTGAAGCGAGCTTGCGGCGCTGGGAGTTTCCTGCTCCGTGCAAAAGCGGAAGGAGCACGGAGGAGGCGCAGATACGGGCGAGATTCCCACGCTTCTTTGAGGCTACGGCAAGCGCGAAGGACTGGCTAGAGGAGCAACAGCTATGCTCAGCCCCAGTAGAGCACTGAGGCGTTGGTGAGCACGATGCTAAAAATCTGCAAATTATTATCTCTGGCAACAAAATTAAGCTCTAACAAAGTAATATTGTAATTTCACAGTAAAACTGGATCAATTTTGAGTCAATAAAACTTCATATTTAAAACTTTGATTAAATAAAATATTCAGCAAAATGTATGAAAATTTGGTCAGTGCTAGAGCCCAAGATCACGGCCTCGTGCACCGCCTCTGGTTTCTTAGCAAACCTATCTCAGAAAAAACTTTAATAGTTGGAAATGTTCAAAACACAGCAAACCATAACTGGGGGAAAAAATACAACTCATATAGGAAGTGGAAGGCAGTTATATTTTAATAACAAGGGTTAAACTACTACCGGATAAAAAAAAGGGTGCTTTCAAAGGTATAAAATAATTTTAGTACCCATTAATACTGTCCACGAATCAGCAGCTAATTCAGTCAACCATCAATGGCAATTCATCTGCATTTCAAACTTTTCTGGCACTCCATACGTAGCAATATGATGCCCAACACATTAAATATTGCTGACGCATACTTTTAGCAACCAAATGTGAACCCACCTTGCTTTTCCTCAGGAGTCAGTTCCCTCATTTCGTCCTGTTCCGCAGAATCTGCATCCTGCCTCGTGACTGCGTCGTCCTCATCCAGCACATCATCGCTGGCATCCTCACCCCGGGTTATGGCCTCCAGCCAGAGGTTCTTCTTATGTGCGAATTTCGCTGCAATGCTATCCTCATCTTCGTCTGTTCCTTCTGCATACCACCGGCTCACGTCTGCCACTGTTAGATCCCCTCCCGCCAAGATCTTTATGGCATTTGCCAGGTCTCTATCCTCCGTAGATATACCAAAAACGTTCCCATCCTCCTTTGCTTTCTCCTCGTCCTCCTCTTCCTCTTCACTAATACCCTCCTTAACAACTTTCTTCTTGTCACTAACAGGGTCTTCTTCTAGAGAAATTCCTATTAGTATTAATATTAAAAAACTGTGCAACACTTTATGCCTCATTTTTCCTGGAAAATAAAATGCACAGTAATTTAAAAAATAAACTACAAAAAGAAAACTTTATATTTATACATGCAAATGTTGAATGATCCTACACATTTGTTTCTCACAAAACAGCATCAGTATGATTTTACAATTAAAACAATTTAAAAATAACTTAAGAAAATGAGGGAGAAAATCTCACTAGTATAAAAACTTGAAGTCGCTGCCTACTTGTGTATGTTCACTTATGAACTAACTATTACAAATAGTGTCGGGCAATGCCAATGGTCAGAGAGTTTTCTCAGGGATCTCCCATTTCCCCCGCCCATTCATTCTTGTGCCGCTCCATACTCACCTCAATCACCCTCATCTGCTCTGAAGACCTTGCTGTTAACAGCTGCCCAAATCTCTTCACTCACTCATTTTACAGTTCTCAGTGCAGTTCAGAGTAGACAACTGTCCATCCAACATGTGGGACTGCGATTGATGTGACTGCCATGTAACTTACATAATTTATGGTTACTGTGATACTGGTTTCGTTATCCGCCTGGATCGTGTTGCAAACTGTTTCACGTCTCTGCTGTGCATATGAATAATAAATTTCAGATTACAGTATTTCAATATTTAATTTGATTTTTTTTATTTATGGCACCGCTATTGATGAACCCTTCTCATGCTTTTGCAGAGTGAGTTAACCAAGCTGTGTTACAGTTGTCTGTCGTTTTCTGTTATTGCAAATTTTATAATAAAGAAAGTTTTAAACATCTTTTGTAAGGAGAATTAAATATTTAACTTTTTCTTATAAATATTATAACACATATTTTAAGTGATTTCTTTTTACCCACAATTTCCCTGATCTCAATAGTCCTTCCCGTTATATTTTTAGGATGTGAACCGAATACGAAAATGTGCCAATGCAGTAATAATTCGGAAACAGTATTTCATTTTTAATTTTAATTCTTTACAAAACAATTCTTTAAACAATTACTTCAATAGTAAAAATGTGAAAGTAAATTCATTCCTACTGTTGTTAAAATGAAGTAGGGAGTACAGGATGGAAATCTTGCATTGAGATGTGATGGATTGTGGGATGGAAAGAGTACAATTCTTGCAGAATTCATATGCACCAAAATTATCACATTCTTAACAATGTACTCACAAGGAGGGGGTAATTATGCAGTGTAGCGGCTTTTCTGAACGAAACATCCTAGACCAACAAAAGTAGCATTAATGGGTTCTGCACAGCTTACCTTGTTTATATTTAGGAGGGGGTCATGTTAAAATAAGTAGAAAATATCAAATAAAATAGTTAAAGAAACCAGTAATCCGTTGCTTTGTTTAGTGCGGGTGCCATGATTTGTGGTGCCGTCATGATTCCTGCCATCACCGTATTGACTCCTTGGTATTGTTACGTCACCATGTGGCGTTGTTAACGGAAAATTCTGAACTTAAGTAGCCATTGCATCTTTGCTGTGATGAGTCGTAACGTCCCAATTCGGTGGATTTAAAACGGAGAAAGCAAAAACGAGTGTTTCTTTGCATAATATATTCACCTATGAAAAAGTGTTCAGTGCGTATTATTCAGCTATAAACGAGTGCTTCAGTGCGTAATATTCACATATGTAGCGTTTTGGTGAATTAAGGCGTTTTATGGAGTGAGGTAAGATTGAATTGGCCGAAGACCCGCCGCCTACCTAGGTGAGTTAATTGATATTCTACCTTTGTGTTTTATGGTTCCTTTAAATCCCTAACATCCTAGATTTAACTAAATTCGTAGATAAGTTTAAAATCCTAAAATCCGAGATTAGTTTAAAACTCTACAATCCTAGGTTAGATTAACACCCTACAATCCTAGGTTAGTATAAAATCCTACAAACCTAGGTAGGTTAGATTAACACCCTACAATCCTAGGTTAGATTAAAATCCAACAATCCTAAGTTAGTTTAAAAATGTAAAATAGTGATTCACTCATTGTGGGGTTAGGTGCAGTTAGGTTAGGTGGGCACATATTATGATATTAGTCATGCGTTAATGACCCTAGTATACTTGTGTTCTGCGTAATTAGTAGAGTGGAACTATACCACTTTTGGGGGGTTTTTTTTTTTACTGAAAAGCCCCTAAACTGCATAATTACCCAAGGATGACAATCCCTCGAGGATTCCCCTAACATTTACTTTGAAACAGCNATGATATTAGTCATGCGTTAATGACCCTAGTATACTTGTGTTCTGCGTAATTAGTAGAGTGGAACTATACCACTTTTCGGGGGGTTTTTTTTTTTACTGAAAAGCCCCTAAACTGCATAATTACCCAAGGATGACAATCCCTCGAGGATTCCCCTAACATTTACTTTGAAACAGCAAACAGTAACAAACATGCAGACCAATCAGAATATAGAAAACATTGCAATAGAACTATAAAGGAGAGAAATGGGGAACTTGCACAAAAAAAAATTATTACAAAATAATCACACAAAACCATAAAGACACTATATTTCATCATTTGTTATGAAAAATATTTATTTCATTACCAAAACTGTACACAGGAAAAACCTCACCATACTAAAATCCCACTGAATAAGCATTTAAGTGATGCTAAATAATCATAACCACCACCATGAGCAAAACATTTGTTCTACTATATCAACAAAATTTTGTCAATATATATAGCTGTGTGCAGTGCATGGCTAGTAAGAACAAGGATACCACTGAGTACATTTGAAGCTGTAAATGGTTGAAAAAGTAGTGAATATGACTAGTGCTTTGAGTCTCGTGCCATATATACGGTAGTTTGTTCTGATTAAAACCGTTATTGCACATGCAGTGTAGGTTAAAACTGTATACAGAGTTTCTAATGTTACCAACACACACATTCACCATATGACTAGTATAATTTCCTTCATTTTCAAGACTGCTTTGTGTAAACTTCCCTTGTATTACGGTGTGCGCTCTTTTGATTGAAGCTTTCAGATTTGAGCTGTGCATGTGCTCAGTCAACTGTAGCCCAGCCTTAGAGATATGACTGAGTAACAAACTGGCCTCAAATATATACACAAAGATACTGCTTGCCGTGTAATGTCATGGGAGACTAATGCACTGTCCTAAATATGAGCCCTGGCTCATAGCACTCTAGTCCAAATAAAATATGTTCACGTTACATTAGCATGCTAACTTCCTAACCTCCAAACTGTACCTAGCAGCAGCAGTAAAAAAAATTACCCACATTGCATTTATTTTTCACTATGGACAATCTTGAACATTACAAAAAATTACTCGTTCTTTAGCTTGAACTTATGTTTCGACAACTGAAAATATGGAACTGAAAATGTAGTAATGAAACTCTACAGATTCTTCTCACACTAATTCTGAGAGTGAGATGGTTACTTGAAGTGACTCAAACCTGAAAGGAATCAGCAAAATTAACTACAATTTTCAGGCAAATTGCTACAACCAGTGCACCCATCTTGGTTACCTGTTTTCAGGTGGAATGAAGCAAAGCTGGGGCGAAGCCTATACGAGGCTAATTTATTTATTTATTTAGCATTCTGCAGATTCCACGTGCTCGTGATGCTCGAGGATATGGAACAACTCCAAAGTACATTTAACAGACACAATAATAGTACGAGATCTGAGAAAAAAATACAAAAATTACTGTGAATTAAATTTAAATGGCTGCCATTCTTCAGTACCTACAAACAAATATAAGCAGACTGCATTTAATTATAATTTATTAAAGCGCAGGCAAATTGCTAAACAATAACCAGAAAGAACTTGTTAAGGAAGGGGGAAGCAACCCCCAAAACTCCTGATAATATAAAACCGCTACAACATAACAAGCAACAGATAGTTTTCCCATGCATCAACATGTAAAGTAATTGCCAAAAATCTGCCAAATAAGGACAGAAAGTCCCTTGGCACCGATATTACTGACTAAAACACAAGTTTTTAACAAACATATGCATGCATCTCTGAGTTTTGTAAAAACAGTCAATCGCTATCGAATCTGCAAAAGCCACAAAAGCTAAAAGTGCACAAAATTATTTTAATATAATCATGAAATCATTGCATTTTTTACAAACTATCAAGAATTCGTAAAACTTCATAATACCTGACGATCACGAAATAAAAATTAATGTAAAAAAACCCTGGAAATTTCTAATCATTCCTCATTGTTATCACAGTGCAAAGTACTCCTCGAAAATATTCTACACCACGTTCGTATCAGGCAAATCATTTTCAAAAGCTCTTTCGCCCACCTCAATCAAACATATTACGTGTACCTTTTTCTTTTTAACTTTTTTTTTTTTAAGGAGTTGTAATGGCCTACGCAATTCACCCACGGCCATCATCGACGATTCCAAACGAAATACACAAATAAGATGACAATATCTTCATTAGACGAAATATAAAAAAATCTAAGTTCTATTTAACTCACGGAAAGGGTCAAAACGACACAATCACAAAATGACGCCCGTACCACGACGCCAAGGTCCAAAACACCGAACCATCAACGACGGTGGCTAAAGAAGATCTAACATGGTACCCATTCATGCAGTGTAATAATAATAACCAACATCCGCAATTAGGCTACCACCAGGTGGCGAGCCCTCTCTCACCACTCCACTATCCGATAAAACTCCTCTTCCACGACCTTCCTGAACTTTGCAACCCCCCTTTCCGATACCATTTCCTCCCACAACACATTCTACTCCCTCACAGACCTCACAAGCATAGACTGCCTACCCCGCTCCATTCTCCACCACACCCTCTGAAGATGCTCACTGTTGATTCCTCTCCCTTTGAGAATCCCTTTACTTAGCTGGCAAAGTAAACTTCCCCACCCTCCCTCACACATTACCTCCCTGTACATCCTGACCAGTCTTTTAACTTTCCTCCCATCCTTCAACGAGCTTCACCCCATTACTTTCATCATCGCTGATGGGCTATTTACCTTCGTCCTCACCATCCTGCCCCTGTCTTCTCCACCTACCCTTCGCCCATTTTGCTGCCCTTCTTTACACCTTCTCTAGTCCACGCACGTCCGCCTCCACGTACGGGTCCCATACTGCTGCCACATATTCTTACATCGGCCGTACCATTGTGACATATGCCTTATCCTTCACCTCTCCATTGACTCCCTTCAGCACCATTTCCAACATACCCAAAGCCCTTCTTCCCTAAGCAACTACCCTCTCTACCTGTTTTTGTCATCTGAGGTATCCCTGCTTATCACCTTCTTCCTTGTAAATCTCAATACCTTAGTTTTTCTTACATTTATCTTAATTTTATTCTCAATGATCCACAGCCATATCCTGTCAATGTCTGCATGCAAATTTTGGCCATCTCCTTCCTATGTTTACAATACAAAATTATCTGCTAACAATCTTATTTTTCATTCGTCAGTCACAAGTTCGAACACACGACACACAGATGACAGTGATGAGTGTGAGAAGACATCTTTTCGCTATAGTGACTTTTTCTTTACATACAAATCAACAAACAACACAAATACATATTAATTGACAGAAATAATAGACATTTACTGTATATTTTCAATCGGGCGACACGTGTAGTAAAAAAAAAAAGGAAATATTTAACTATTTAAACAATTTTTAGAAAAATATTAAATTATCAGCTATCCACTTAAAAAATGCAAAAAAAAAATTTATATGTATATATAGTAATTTAAGTGAGAACTCAAAAAACACTTCAAACTAGTATAAGAATACTACATAATAAAATAACTTTTCATGCAGTATTAAAAAAATCGGCTATTTTACACTTTCAAAAATATGATTAAGTATTAATAATAATATAAATACATCCTGCAATACATTCGTTTCTCGCAACCGCAAGATGTGTAGCCCGTATAATATATTACACGTACACTACTAGCTCGCGAACTCTCACGGTGTATTCTTTGTGTAACCAAATACTGTAGTATTTGGTGTGACTACACTTGCATTGTTGAAAATAACTATTTCATGCAGCTGCCACCACCATTTTGATGCACATTCGACCACATACTATTTCTCCGGAATTATCTTCGTTGCTAAAAGATGGGTCAGTTTAATCATTTTATTTCATTATTAAGCATTTCTAACATTCGTAAACCATATCAACATCTTCCAACATATAAAAACATGTCTGCAAGAAAGAGGGCAAATATATGGAGTACGGGTAGGCATCGTTAAGCCAAAATCTTCGAAGGACACCTTTTGTATACCAAAGCTGTCGTTCTTGCTTAAGCTATTTTAGATGCCCGATAGGAATTGTTTTGCAAGAATTTTATCGTAATGCAATTTTCCGCATTTATTTATTCAACCTTAAAGAAGTTTCGCCACACATGAGTCTGTAATGACTATGTATTAAGCTAATGTAATTTTATATTGAAAGATGGTGTTATTTTTGGAGGAAATTCCTTTAAATGATTAAACATCTTTAAATTAAAAAAAAAATTGTTTTAGAGTTATATGCAGGTTGAACAATGCCGATTAATACAGACCTGTTAATGTGGCCTGAGCAATAGGGGACTGATAACACTACTATATTCAGAGTTCATGATAACGGGAAACTGAAATAAATCCACATATCCAACATTTCGGTAATGGGCACCAACTCATCGAGTAAGTACAAGATCTCTACTCTCAGGATCGTGGGACGAACGACCATGTGGTTGTGTTCCCTTACAAACACAACACTAAATCCCAGGAATATGTGGACGTAATCAGTGTATTTAAGCTCCCCAGTAGACGCCTCTGTGTTACAGTTTACATGATCAATATTGTACACATCCACGAGTTAGTAAATATTTCCTGGATAAAACCAGGGCCCGAAGTTCAACACTACTGAATGATAACACAGAACTGGCATAAATTCAGTATTAAGTTGGATTGAGTAAGTGCGCATACACTGACATACGTGTACCATAACTTTAAAGCATGCCTGGTTCACAAGGTCTGCCAGTGGCCTCAATCGTGAACTGCCGAAACAATGCAAAGAGAGATTACATGAAAGTAAAACATCCAGGATCGAAAATGAGCTGACTGAATGATGATGGAAATGCTGGAATACAAATAAATTTAATTCGAAATGTTCCATTAACTTATACCAAGTCTTTTGCAGTGAAGTTATAATGACAAAGTAGAAAGTTCCCCTGGGATGCGATGCACGTGCAACACCTACGACCTGCTGAATCAGACTGCCAGAGCTGACACAGGCGAGCAGCGAGCTGGCCGAGAGCTCGTGCCACTCTCCGAGGTAAATTATTTTCTTGAACTCATTAATATAGCCTTAAAATATAAATACGAGTACATTAAGCTCTGAAAGGATCTTGTTTGATTATACTATCATTGAAAAAATTTTCAGACTTCTAGCTAATTTATATATATGTGTGAATATATGAGTAGAGCAAATATTATTATAATTATATTGAAATTACTCTAGAGGACATGAAACACTTTAACAAGCTGGTAGGTGCCTAATTGTGCATATTTATTAGATAGTGGAGGGGTGTAAGAATAGTTATATTTTATGTGAGAAATTTGTGTCTGTCAAGTTCTGCAGCGCTCAACAACAGGAGTGGTCGAGTTGAAATTAATTTCTTAAAATTATTCTCACGTAATCATTATGCTGGGCATACACACATTAACACCTATAAAACCACATAAAACATGGTGAATAGCACAACCCTTTGATTAAGAGAATACTTAAAATGCACATGGCTTGATGAGAATTCCTCTACAACTTTGTAATGTCAAAAGGACGGATTGAAATATCATTTGCCCGCAGGCTATAAACTATACTTGATTTTCTAATGCATGCTCCTATTTGATAAATATTATGATTAAAAAGTTAACTAATACTACATACACCGTACTGGTTAGCTCGGTGAATGGGACGTGACTGGTACACATATAAATGAATACTATGTGTGCATCGGAATGCATGGGTGAACGTTCCATATGCAGCACGAGGAGCCACTGATAAGTTTGCTGCTTGGCAGGACAGCCCGATGACGTTATTACAGTCACATGACCATGCCATGCAGGAGTGGTCAACTTCAAATACCCTACTCTCAGTGAGGCTACTGCAGCGATGAGGTGCTGCGACTAAGGACCATGTGGGTCAATGGGTGGATGGTGTGGCACCTCGGACATGGACGTAGCTGTCTTGGTGTGAAGAGTTGAGCAAAGCCTGATCGCCTTCTTACAGGGTAGCATGTGAACTGGTGTGGATCATTCTTATGTCTGGTAGGTGGTACTTTATAGGCGCTGCAGCGCTGGACAGCCAGTGAAGCAACAGATAGGCAGATTGAGGGCCTTGCCGCTGTTGAGATGCAGCCACTGCTACTGCTGTTGCTGTGGTAGTGGCGCGGTCGGCAGCGGCATTGTTGAGGGTGGGGTGGCCACCCCATCGAAGAAATGCTCGACCTGGAGCTGGACTTGGTAACTGCCGGGTAATGCGGTGCTGCATCTGGGTACATGAAGACAGGTGGTTTCAGTGTGGCCAGGCAAGCCATCGGCGTCGCGATGCTGGGTGTTGCGGCAACTGGAGGTTGACCATCGTTCGTCTGTGATGGGCTCGGAAGGGTCGTGTACTTCCATGACATGTGGCATTTTGATGTCCAGTGAATCTCACATCCAAGGGGGGGGGGCGTCTGGATTATGGGCATAGGGACAACATATGTGTGTGGTGTGTGGTATGGGTGCACAGCTCAGGTGCACCAAACCTCGAATCTGCTGTAACAACATTTTGTTTGCTGATCTGTATTGGGGCATCGGGGCACTCTTCATCGGCGTCTCTTGTGTAGCTCGCAGGTTGTCACTGCGGAATTTGCCTCCTCGGCGGGCGCTCACCTGCATGGTCTAGTCAGTTTTTCTTACCCCTTGCACCACTGTGTGTTGTCCACTCCAGCATGACGCAAACTCCGCACAGAGGTTTGCACTGGCCACAGACTCTTGGGGTTCTTGTAGGTAAGCCAACTGCCTTATCCACAGTTGCCTTGCAGACATTCAGTTTCTGGCAGCCACTGCTGAATGTACTGGTTCCTGTGTTCCTAGAACTCGCTATACCTCATTTAACGATTCTCTTGGCGAACTTCGGTGACTGTGGATCCTGAGTTCGATGCTGGTTGTGTGCACACATATTATCCCAGTCTGGTAAGGCTGTTCCCATGTAATAGTTCGACGGGCGAGTAGCCTGTGCCCTCATTCTGGCCGTTTCTAAGAGTATAAATGGATTTCCCAGATGTAGGCAGCCCAATAGGTATGTTTATCCCAGGCACAAAACCATAAGCACCTTGAAAACCCGGTTCTGTTGTTTTGTTGAATTCGTACGAGGCTGGTACACAGCTGTTGTTCGGTGAACTCCCATCTATTTGGTGCATAGTTCCCACCACTTATTCGCCACAAACTGTGGTCCATTGTCAGAAAGAATGACTCTCGCTTAACTTTGGCGAGCAGAGAAGTCGTTCTACAATGCCCCAGTTAAGTTCTTGAGGTACTGCTAAGGAAGCTGTAGGCTTCATACCTCCTACTGCACAAGTCGGTCACTGCCAGTTTCTTATTTTGCACATGGAGGTAATGGTTCCATCATATCCAATGCAATTGTTTTGAAGGGGCTTTCTGGAACTCGCAGTTGCTGTTGTGTTATGCTGTCAGTGCAACAGGTTTTAAGGTGGCTAAAAACTTGGCCTGTGTGTACAAGTTCCTGCACTTGTGGGTGAGGCCTGGCCAGAAATATGTGGTTAGGACATTTTGTTTTGTTTCTTCTGCCTCTGGGTGGCCGGACAAATGAATGGCGTAGGCAGTATCTAGGACTAGGATTCGTACTTTTGCAGGGACGTACATTCGCTAGTTACTCTCCTCCTTCAGGTCGGGTTTCCAAGTGGTTATCGACCGCATGCCATTTCGTCAGCTGTTCCTGTGCACACAGTGCGTGACATTCGGTGATGTCAGCAGACACCTGCTGGGTGGTAAATACTTGTTCTTACATATGTCATCACTCGTCAATTCCAAGGGCGCAACGGCCATGTCCATTGAGATGTGCTGTAATGTAGATGCGGGAGGACTGTCGGGGGAAACATAGCTGCAGCCCCGGCTAAGTACCATGCCGATGACCAGAACAGTAGAGGGTGGCTTCAGAGGAACAGTATATTTTCGATGTTTACATAGGTACATGCTTCGCCCAACACCATGTGAGTTAGCTGACAGATGCACTTTGATCCGACTATGTGTGCGAAACCAGGATAGGCCAATGTTTTGGATCCCAAAAGACTGGCATGTGTACACCAGCACAACATTATGCCATCAGGTTGTAGCAAACATGAAGGCATCACAAGGTGAGGACTTCTTCAAGAAGCAAGTTTTACTCAGGTGTAAAAAAGCAGATACATTTTTATCATATATTTAACCCAGTGTATGCAACGAGTGCCCAGTGTGTTCATGACATAATTATTATTACATTAAGTAAATTGTGAAACGAATTCAGAGTTGGTCAGATCCTTCACCCACATTAATTTAATTGAGAACCCCAGCATTAATTTAATGTTTTATGTTGTGTAAAGTTGACATGAGCAGGGGCAGGAGAGTTCGCTGAGTCGTAGTTAAAGTCGCAAGACTAGCTGTAGTATTGATATGGAAAGCACAAGAGCACTCCTCAGGGCCGTGAGCTTATGGGCATGGCTGAGTTGAAGGCACAAATCTTCCTACTGAACGTCGAACCCTAAGTACCTAGGAATGGCATTGGGTGGTCCACTCGTACACCATTATAATTCAGGATGATCGCCCATCCTGAATGCCTTTTCACTTGTTTGTCGGGTTGTCGGGACCCGATCCTGTAAACACCATGAAGGTGAAAAAAAAATTGAACACACACTCAGCTTAAGGATTATGTGGTTTATTAGCCTTGATCACTGAATACCACTGAAGTTGGCAGCGACAAAATTAAGCTGACTCGGATCTTCACCCATTTGATGGGTTGCATGGCACAAAAATGGCACTATGGCCAATATAAAGTATACAAGTTTGAGTTTTAGAGCCAGCAGAGTGGGAGAGCAAACCCCGGACAAGAGGAAATAAAAAAAACAACAGTTCCTGTAAATGAAATGTTACTAGGCCACTCTACCCGAATGGTGAGTAAGTGATGAAGCGGCCCTGGGAGGCGACAGGTTATGCTCTCCCTTAGATATCATGATCCAGACTAAACCACATGGCTCACAAAGCAGGCTGCCAAGGGTGCTCTTCGCATCATGAGGTCCACTAAAATAATTACAATATTACATGGTCAATGAAACCAAAAACACTCATAGAAAATTAGCAAAACAAATAATTTTCTAGAAAGTTCCTTTGGTTAATTAAAATAGAGCTTACTTGAAGTTTAGAAAGTTATTTCGCGGGACGTCTTTCTAGATACAACAAAATAATTGGTGACCATCTGCATTCTAATACCAAATATGAATTTGAATATTATTATACACAACACTAAACACAATACAAGCCCTTGCAAAAATAATTATCATAATAAATAAAAAACATGATCACTATTACATCACGGTGGAGCTATACACCAGGTGTTTTCACTAGCATAATGTGACATAACTTAGTTGTGAGTGAGGGGTGGAGATAGACCGGATTAAGGGTAAAGCCTCGTCCATAATGCCCTATTTAAGAATAAATGTTCTGATGTAAACTGGGAAGGATTATGCTCTTTTTTTGGGGACCACTAACACTTGGAAACACTTAGTGTTGCACAATATCATCGGTTCTTCGTATGCATCCTGATCAGGGGCGCTACAAAGCCTGGTGTCGCCTTCAGGCATGCTATGCACTGACGGTGCAGGACTGAGTGTGAGCACATGTGGTGGTAAGTTGGGATCCGAACCACCAGATTGTCCTTGTGTCACCCATGTGGTCGTATGAAAATAGGACCGTCAGTTGACTCGCGCGGTGTTGGGCTAAACGGGTGCCTTCCCAAACACTGTCGAGATACTTTAGCAGACAGCCACGCCCGATGTTCTTGTCGTTGGTACGATGCTCAGCCGTTGTATTCTGGTGCAGTGAACGTTTGCGGAGACCAGTGAGTTTGGGCTCACATAACATTGTTTTGCATGGTCGGGTCTCTCTATGTCGATCTGCCACCGAATGGGTTTCCTGGAACTTTCACCACAACCTCGAGACATCACTTTGATAAATGTGAACAATGTTGGCAACTTCCACTTGTCTCATGTTTTGTTGCATCAGAGTGATAATTTTAATGTGATATAACATTGAAAGAGAATTTCGAGGCATTTTGACTGCCCCATTTGTACGCAAGAGACACATTGACAAACTTACCTGAGGTTGATCCTAGTGTGTTTGTCTAGATGCAATACTCATGTCCCTGGAGGGGAAGAATTCACACAGCATAGGTACGATGCACTCTTACTAGAAACATAAATATTACATATTAGCTGGTGAACTGCGAATATGCTTAAATTTTTGTGAACACCATATATGAATTACAAATTACACAGCACTCAAGAATGATTACACACAATACGCTGCACTGAAATCTTATTGTAGCAACATGTAAAAATAAAACATAGCACTTAAAGCCCACCGAAGTTTTTATTTAATGGAATATAAATCAAATGAAAAGGGGTATGATTGGGGGTAGAACAGCTGTGCGCTAGTGATTACCATAAATGTCTGCAGATTCCAAGTCCAAGAATTTTCAGCCGGTGGAAATTACTTCTAAAATTTTAAACTTATTGCATCTCTTTCATGATAATATTCAAAATTCCTTACATAATATTTTTGATGCACTTTATGTAACTTTGAACACTAATCACACACCAATCGTAGAATACCTCGCAAGACAACCAATGACTTGTAGCCCAAACGTCACATGTTAATTTTTAATGTAATGCAATTATGTTCCGAGGACTTGTCGGGGTATATGAATCGCCATGTGGGTGGAGGACTGTGTTTTTTTTACCTGGTGGTGACCACTGTTATTATGTTCGGTTGGCCTCCGACTGCCACCGCAAAGCCAAACCGAGTGCAGGTGTGTCCTGCAAAGGTGTTGTTCTGCTGGCTGAGTGTATGCAGTTGGTGGGTGGGAATGTGTCAGGTATGACCTCAAAATTTAGAAGTGGTACGACGACAATATTAATTTGACAACACTAAATTATATTCAATATATTCCATTCTATAGTTTCATTAAGGGTTAATGTATCTTCTGTTAGAGTATATGCAAACCACATTTTAGTAAAGGGAAGTTCTCTCATCTAATTTAAATATAAATATTATGCTAGAACACTTTGTGCTAAGTGTTCTGTGATGATGGCTGTTCTCCCACTATGGTGAGAGCAGGCAGGCCATAATACATATAACCCTGAATTAACTAGACAAATCATACACCTAGACACTTGAAGGTATTAAAAACATGTGTGTACCATACACAACCACATTAAAATACTATATCATCTGAATTAATAACTGTAATTAGTATAGCATGACCCTTAAATATATATTGAATTTAAATGTTAGGCCAGTTTTGACAGTCTGCTGAAAAGTGAAATAAATGTGCTAACATTAACTAGTTAATTTCAGAAATTATGAAAAACAAATTAATGAAGGATTTGAGCCCGAATGAGGACGTTTGGTATTGGGCGAGTCTAAGTTCACCAAAGGGAGAAGTGCAGGCATGTACGAACACATAAAAAGTAGACATTTTGACATGAACCACTCCTGCGTGGTCTGGCGCAGCCACTGTCACCACATCATCGGCTCACAGTCGCGGCACCTGTGATGCATTCAGAATATGCGTGCTGTGTGTTCAGGTGCACATCAGTAGCATTCACTCGTGAATGGGTAACGACCCGGTACTGAGTGAACCAGTTTAGTTGTTGTTGTCTGTTGAGTAATCATGTAAATTAGGATAGGAATCAAGTGAAGGCATCTGTAGAAAATTGCAATATAGTTTAAAACCGACGTTAAGTGTTATTATGTTATTATAACTCTCCCTTATTGAATTGCAACATAATTACAGAGTAAATGCAAGCCATGTGCATATTTAATTAGGTGTAGAATATCAGGGTAATGTTATTTGAAGTGCTTTATTTAATTTTTAGAGTCTACATGTGTATCTGGTTAGCCCAACAGTTACAAGGAGAATATTCGGTATTTAATTTACCATGACCATTTCGGTCACAGAGTGCCCCAGAACTTGACAGACATAAAATTCCCACTTAATTTTCGAGGTATCACATAAATAAAGTTTTGGGCCTAAATAAGCTGATAATTAGGAACTTTGTACATTCTGCATGATCAGGGATGTTCTTATAGAACGTTTGAGTGTTTTGTTATATGTATGTTTTACATGTTTATGTAATGAAGTCAGAAAATTAAGGTACCTAGTGGAGTGGCACGAGCTCTCAGGCAAGGATGATGCTCGCCCATGCCAACTCCAACAGTCTGATTTCACGGCTCATAAGTGCTGCACATGCGTTGCATCGCGGGGGACTTTTACAATTTGTTCTCATCACTTCAAGTCAATAGCCTAACGTAGCCTACCGGAACCTTTGTTTTTTCCCCGAAGCATCCTCCACATTCGCAGCATCCCTCCGTCAGCTCGTATCTGACCAAGGATGTTTTATTTCACTTTAAGTTTTATTCGCACCATTTTCTTGGCATTGCACCTTCACGACCACTGGCAGGGCTTGTGAGCCAGATCTGCTTAATTTTTCTCTGTATATGTGTCTTTGTTTACTGAACTCGACAATACTACTTTACTTCAATTAGCTGCAAGTGTGTGGTCACATTTATCATATTGTACTTAGGGCTCCGGCTCTATCCAGGGGATTCCTCATTACTTCTAGGAGGCGTACATCGCTTACAGTGTAAATGGTTATAGCAAGGTGTGCTTGGGAGCATGAATACCCAGATATACTTATGTTTTTATGTAACTTTTGGTGTAGCATGTGCCAGGTGATACAGCAACACAGTCGTTTGGCCCACGATCCTGAGAACAGTGATCTCGTACTCACAAGTTGAGTTGGCGCCCATTCTGCTCAAAGTCAGAATATTTGTGTTATGTTTTTACTTTAATTAATATGAACACCGAATGCCATTGTATTATCAGTCCCCTGCCGCTCAGACCACATTAATTTTTTGTGATATATTTTTAAGGGCGCCATCGCCTTGTGCCGGTCTTACTAGATAGTTGGCCAGTGAGGGCACTGTGTCATCCAGTTTGGCGGTCGACTGCGGCAGCACAAACTGTCAGTTGAGATTTCAATTGTTTGGTTTGTGGTTCCCGCCAAATACCCCCTCTGCCAGTGACCATTTGTCCCCAGAGTTTGCACTTACAAAGAGTGTAAGAGCAAAGGAGAAATCAAGTCCACAAACTGCAAAAGTAAAAATTAAGAACATACACACAGAGTGGACTCTCCGGAGTGTCCAGCCTACATCAAGGCCTATGAGATGGAAATAGTCGTACTGAATATGGCTGTTAACCTGCCAAAATGTGGTCAAATTGACCCACCGGGATCAGAGAGGGTGACTGCTGAAATGGGTAATGTTAGAAGAGCAGAATATTGATATTGTGTTAATACAGGAACCCTATGTTCTGCATGACAAAGTTATGGGGATGCCAGGTATGATTATGGCTTGTGCGAAAACCTTAAGGCAGGGATATGGCTGCAAAACCATATAAGCATATGATAATGAAAAATCTCTCTACAGAACATCACCTGGTAGCCCAAATAAGGGTGAGAGTTAAACAGATCCACCTGGTGCCCTCCTACTTTCAGTTCTCTGAGAGTATGGTGGAACACCTTACAGTGTGGGATACCATAATGTATAATCATCACAACAAAGATATGGCAATAGCTACAAATGTGACTGCCAAGTCATAAATGTGATATTCCCCAGTCATTGACAACAAGGTTAAACAAGTGGAACAATTTATCGTAGCCAGAGATCAAACGGGTCTGCAATGCAGCAGAATACATGGCCACTAATGTGTTCCCAGCACAAGATACATAAATGTACATCGACATTACTCTAGTCACTGAAAAGGCAGAAAGGAAGATCACTGCATGAGAGGTCCTGAAAGAAAGTACCAGTGACCACCTACTTATTCTGTTCGACGTTGCTCTTGCAGAGACACCTGTACACAAGTCAGCAGTGCTCAGACCGATGTACTCCCATAAGGAAGCGAATTGGAAGAGGTTCTATGAACTTATATCCTGAGGGTTAGTGTACCGAATGGTCTCAAGCAAAATGAAAAATATCTTTCCCCTGTGGAGTGTAGAAACTGGCAACAGCACTCATATGGGCAATACCACGGATACGATGAAAGTCATGATGTCAGACCTGCTGACATATGACTCAGAGGATGGTGAAACAGCAAAACACCAGCAAATGTCTCAGAGCACGAGAATTATGCCTATTTCTGTGAATGCCGCATAATTCACTGGACATAAATTGTATAAGGTCACCATGAAGTTGAAAGTGAAAAAGGCGCCAGGCCATGACAATATCGCAGCATTAATCCTGAAATGGTCGTATGACATGTTAAGGCAGATACTCCTTGATACCTACAATGAGCTACTGAGAGATGGAAGATTCCCAAGAATATGAAAGTATGGCATACTGAGGATCTTATTTAAGAGCTCTGGGAAATATGCTAAGGCTATAAACTCTTATATGTATCTTACACTTTTACCAGTGTTAGGTAAAGTGTACGAAAGTTGATCAACTTGGGGCTGATACAATACTTAGACAGCATGTGAAGCATCGGTGGACAGCAATACAGCTCCAGAAGAGGGAAGAGTAGAGAGCTTGTAATAGTCGATATGGTGACAAAAGTCAGATCAATAGACAATCCTTATGCCATGGGGATCTTCCTCGATATTTCAGAGGCTTTTGAAAATTTATGGTGGCCATCAGTTCTGTGGCAGCTGAAAAATTGTGAGTACCCAACAAACAGCTATGGGGTGCTGTGTGAGTAACAAAGGGAGAAATTCTGTGTGTACCTCAAAGAAGTTATACAAGAAGAAAAGTCCCGCATGAAAGTGTGCCCACAAGGTTCTGTGTTGGGACCTCTATGGAACTTGGTATTTGATGGGCTCCTGGAGCAAGAACTTCCACACGAATGCTGCATATATGGATATGCAGATGATGGAATAGTGTTGATAATGGCCAACACCCAGAAACCGCTTGAAAGCAAAGGCGAGATCATCATGGCAAGAATACAGCAATGGGCAGAGTTCACTCAATTGGAGTTTTTCCATCGGGAAGACAGTCTGAATAATATTGAAGGGAGATCTCAGCATAAGATGGACATCTGTAAGATTTCAGGAGAGACCTCTGGGATTTATTACACATTTATGTATGTGGGTGTCATGCTGGACCGCAGAAACCTCAATTATATATGTGGCAAAGCTCTGGGACTTTTCTTAAGGATGAGAACATCTGTCCTATTATATCTAGGCCTACACTTTGCGTCTATCATTATGATATACAAGACAGTGTTTCAAGCCATCATTGCATATGCTGTGCCGGTGGGGTCCCAAATGTCCTCACAGATTATGGTGAGAAGGTATCTAGATAAATCACAATGTTCAGTGTTGTTAACTGTTAACAAGGCATACAGAACTCTTGTAGTCTTGTACAGAGTATTACCATTAGACATATAAGTGAGAGAAAAGGGCGATATGGTAGAGTAATTAAGAGGAAAAGGACCTACACCTCTACTAAAAAGGGAGTCCAGGGAATGGCAAGATCTATGGGATACTTCCGAGAAGGGAAGATAACTATATCGAATGTTCTCTGATGTGAGGGAACGATATAGGAAGAAATGGATGAAGGTCACACACTATCTCTTGCACCTCCTTACTGGACATTGAAACTTCAAAAAGAAGCTGCATTAGTTTCAGCTGCCATGTCACCATTATGCCAAGTGTGTCGAGTAGAGGACACAGTGCATCATGTGCTATATGAATGTGGTATAATAGAGAACCTGAGGATAACTACTCTGGGGTGGTTGGCAGAATATGGCACTGAGACAATGGACCAGATAATTGCGATAAAGTAGAGTATCTCTGCACAGATTCTCGAGACCTGCGCTCACAACATGGGAAGAAGACTCGAGGAAATTGACATATGGATAGAATATCAAGTCCAAGTAGCTGGCGGGGAACTGCTTAGCGCAGATACTTCTGATAAGATTGATGGGTTAGTCAACAGTCAATACTCATGTCGTAGATGGCCATTTGCATGATATTTTGGCATTTACATAAGTGAACGAGTGGCGAGATATTATGAGATCTTCACACAATATCAACAGAGCCATTTGGAAAAAAACAGATGTTGGCAGATGTTGCACAAGATTGAGTTCAGAAGTGGGGAGCAACATAATGAAGTTCAAGAAGAGTCATAGGTGCAAGTTCCGATGCCAGAGAGATCTGCTGAAGAATTATGGAAAAAAAGTTAGTCAGGAAGATGGGAATGTCGTCATCAATCCTGAAGAGGAGCCAGCAACTAGTGTCACAGCGGCGATCGAGCCTGTTTCAGTGCAACTTCCAAGGCAGAAAATAAAGTTCCACAATCCGATATCAATATGCAAGATGTTCGAGCTCAAGGTAAGGAACATTGATGGAAGACAAGACATAGTGTTTCCATATACAGAGTATGAAGATCCAATGCTTCTAGCCTCTCACAAAAAACCAAAAGTCATAGAGGAGCTAACAAAGCTCATATCCATTTTGCATAAGAGAAGGGGAGAGAGCTTCTATCTAGAAAAATGCAAAAGAGGAGCAATAAAGATCTATGGCCACGATAATTTAATCACACATAACCATTTAATGGTTTCAAAATACTGTGCGTTTATATACCTAGCAAAAATGAGGTTTGTGACAGAGAACACAGAACCATGGGAAGACACTTCCTCTCTGGGCGGCAAGGGGACGCCAGAGCACGATGGTCAAATTCATTCTCCGGAAGCTCTTTGGCTGGAATTTCTCTTTAACATAAAACATTTACAATGATCCATTCTTGAGTACCATGGGTAAGCCCTAGAACATAAAGGGACGAGTTTAATTAAAATGGCGAGGACAGGTGTTTACATGTGAGAAAAAAAATAGACTATCACTAGACACAGACTCAGAAAATAAGAGCAGAATAGAAGAAGTGTCGTGCACTGACTTACTTACCGGAATACAATCTCAGTGCGGTGATGGGTGATGGCCTCAGGGGGTGATGGCCTTCGGGCCGTAGAAACCTGTTCCCACAATACCCCAGATGTCTCATCTTGACGTCAGGGGCTACAGATTGTCGGGGGCTGCAGCCGATGGCGAGGCCTCAGCTGATATTGACTAAATTGCTTGGTGTGGTGTACAATGGTGCGGAGTATCGAATAATTCCCCTTGTGGTGTAGCTGGGCTGTGGTTGTTGCATGAGAGAGGAAGGTCAGCACTCTACAGGCCGCACAAGCGACATGGGTGCTTGGACTAGCAGGGAGGGTATGAGTCCAATGCTTACTCGTCTCTGCTGCTTCAGGAGTGGGTCCACCGACATGACTACCATGAGCACGAAAAGGGAGGAGTGTGCCCTGCAGCCAGACTGTCTAGGCTTGATACACATCCATCGCTGTGTCGTACCACCGATAACTCGATGTAAGCTGCTGAATGGCGCCTCGAGAGCATCGGAGCATAGCTTGGTGGGGAGGTTACATGTGGGGAGATCAATCCCAAAGATGTCTCCTGTGGCTTGCCATCGGCGACATCTTCAGAGATGGGCATCATGTCACAGGGTGTTATAATGCTGGGCATCGTGGCATGGGTGTAATGATGCTGAATGCTGGCCTGGTCAGATGTGAAGTAGTTGCTGTTGCATTGGTAGTAGCTAGTGACTTTTCCTCTGGTCTGCCACTTATTCCTGCCACATCCCATACAGGCACTGAGATTCTGGAGTATGCTAACAACACACTCGGGGCTTGAGGCCCTTGAATAGCAGCTTTTGACAGTTACATTGTTGGCCTGTTCCTTCAGTGGCTGTATGCACGCCTGGCCCGATGTCATGAGGCTTGGCGTCTCTACACTGGCCTCCTCGACCGCTTGGTGCATGTCATCTCTGTGGATGGCTGTACTCCTTCTGCTACCCATCTTTACTAAGTATGTCATGTAGCCAACAGCTCATATGATACTGTGCTGCCTACTCTTTTTATGTGCGAATTCCACAAAGTAATTCTTTGTGCTGCTGTATAGGCAGTGTTCTAGCACTTATACCAGTTACCCTGGCTGTGTAAGCAGCAAGGCGAACACATGGTGGCAAGTATCAACCTCAAGTATCAACCACCTGTCAAAGGGCTATCTGCCCTTTGACAGGCGAACTCGCCTTACAAAGGAACATAGCATCTGGTGACTTACATGTGGCAGGGTTCACACAATGCCTGATTGTGAATAGTGCCACAAACAGGTTTTTGGCACGTGATGTGTGGTTATTACCAACATGCAGGCGCAACTGTCTCTTGAGGTTTTGATTTCGATGTTCTGTGTTGGAGTTGGCCTGTGGGTGGTATATAGCTATCACGTGGCTTATGCCCCCCCCCCGAAATTTGTGTACAAAGTGCACCCCTGTCGACGAATGAACTGCATGGCATTTTCTGTTAGTAGTATGCTTGGGTACTCCCAGCAGGGATAGAACTCATTCTTAAGTACCTGCGCAATACTGTGTGCTCACGCACATTAAATGTGGTATACTTCCATCCACCTAGAAAATGAGTCTCTCACCATGATGATGAACCTTTTCCCTTCGGCCGTGCATGGGTACGGTCCTATCAGGTATAGGGAGATTGTTTCAAAGGGCTCAAATGGTACCCATTGCTGGTGTTGCATGTTTCTGTCTGTATTGCGACTTTTGAAACAATTGAAGGTTACACATTCATGTACGAACGGCCATAAACCACCGGCTACTCTGGGCTGATGAAAATGTGACTGAAACTTTCTGGTCGTTTGCAGTGCTCCAGGGTGATCCCCGAACTGACTGGCATGCCAGTGATGTAGCACATGTGGCGTTGCATTCTTTATTACAAATAAATGACACAGTGCATCCACCTAGTGTAGGTTTCTAAACATGAGATTTATACTTCGCCACCATTCTTCCTTGGTATTCACCGACTATACCAGCCGACATTGTGTTTCTGGGCACTGTTGTTAGGCCTTTTTCACATGCATACCGAGTTAGTGTTACATTTGTGCACTGATTGCATTTTTAGGGGACTATTAAACACGACTACCTTGAATTTGCACCAGTGCAGCACAACACAAATAAAACTGCTTTGCACTTGCACCCATAACCACCGGTACAATTAAATACACGAAACACCAGTGGGTATGGCTCTTATGGCCAGACAATTTAATCCCCACTGCTCCAACTACAGTGGTCAATGAGACAATATGTTGCAAGGTCCTCACAGTCACATCAATACATAGGCGCATTGAATGTAACACGCACAACTGTGTTTTTAAGTTGCCATGAATAATGTTTAGCGCGACAAATAGTTGTTGATGTTTTGTAGTCATAGTCTAAACCACAAATGGTGTGTTAAATTTAAAGAACCATCGCACTGGAAAATACTGTCCATGGGCAATTAAATTAAACCCAGCGATCTTCCAAATACTCAGTAACAAGAGGTCACAAATAGGTCTTAACTCAAAGTTCGGACACATTCACACTCGAACATAACAATTCTTATATCCCCAACACATTCAAACTTCCGCAACATGTAATTTAGAATAACAGTTCATGTAGTCAAGTTTGAAAATATCCATAACTGTATTCACTGTGGCACACTCTCCTCAAAATCTGCATCTATACTAATAATAAAACATATTGAAATGGTTACACTAATTTGCATCTTTTAATTCAATTTTGTTCACAGCAGTTTGTTATTCTAAAACAAAATTGTCATGGCGCATTATGCAAACAACAGGATAGACTCCTGGTACACCGTAAATGCTTGGTATTTTTTTCGGCATTGGTTCAGTCAGTGCGCAATCTAACAGGCAGAATATTTATACATTGATCGATATATTTCTTAGTTCACACTTGTCTGCTTGCAGAACTAATTGTCTGATATGTTGTCAAACTGCACAACACCAATATTATGAAAAACGGTTCAGGACCAATACGACCTATGCTTGTAATAGCACGTCATGTTGTATCTACCGTTTGACGTGGTCGAGGTGACCCAGGGCTGGTGGAGTGTAGAATTGCCCGGTATCATAAACTCAGTGGAGAGTTAATGATGTGTGTTGTTCGGGTACACAGCCCAGGGGTCCCTGGATGCCCCTGTCAGTCTGAAGATGAAGTTATCACGCACTTAGTATTACACTACTTACACACATTGACATTGTGGTGAAACAGTAGGCAGTCTCGTACACCTGAAATATATTAAAACAATTGTGGGTGGTACTATAAGGGAGTGTAGCGCCCTATGTGTCCCAAAGGACAATAAATCAACATTCACTCAATTTTGTAAAGCTATTTACTAACGTTCTTTCTTACATGTTCAGGAAGTGGATATGTGAATGCTAAAAGTAACGGCCCCAGCACTTACGGCTTGCCGGTGACTTTTATGTGAAAATGACCTAAGTCAGCGTGGTGTTATAAAGATATCTGGTAGTGCAAAACTCTCTCGCGAGAGTCAGGTGGTACTCTACTCGGTACAAAAAAGAAATAAAAGGTTCCGGTTAATTACATTACTATTGTAATGAAGTGAGATTAGCCTAAATGATGGAACCAAGGGGGCTCGCGGAGCAGACGACCAACACTGCCAGTCTGGCTCGTGTGCTGAAGCGAACTGTGTGAGTGGTATCGGCTTCCGCGACAGTTTGCTTGAACCTACGTCAAAAGCCGAGTGTTAAATCATCACATAAGCACTATGTGACATTATTGCTCTAGTAAAAAATTATATAAATTGTAGGAAACACATCGGTGACACCCCCCTTGATTAAGTATTATCTGCTAATCTTGATGTTATGAAGTTGACAGGAAGTTTCACTGCACTAAATGAAATGCTACTTTGATGGAGGCCTTTATATATAGGCAGTCTCCCTTTATGAAAACACAGTCATCTTCTTATAAATAGACATTGGATACACTTTTACGCTTTATTGTGGAAAGTTTCTGTATTACATTACCCTTGATGTATTTGCATTTCACTTACTACAGTGTTGCCAGGTGGCCATCTTCTGAAGGGATGGATGAGTCCACCTGGGCAAAGAGGTGTGGGTTGCCACGCTAGATACCCCTTAACACAATAAAACCGACCCCTAACTGTAGATATGAATGAAATTAAGTTGCGTGATGTGTTAAAAAAAAATGCTGTGCAATATTGGTTGCATTTTTGGTACTTAGTACGTTACCATTGGCCTACAGGCCAGTTGACATCACTTGGTGATCTGTTGCATTTTATGTCGCGGCGCGAGCTCCTATGACATAACTGCCAATGGCCCTTGCGCTCAATGGCTGTGGGTTTGGGATAAACACAGTTTCAAATCGCCTACTTATTTATTAAAAGAGTTACCTCTTGTAATAAATAGAGTAGGATGGTCTCTTGAGTCGCATAGTACCTGTTGGCAAGAAGGTACAAGTTTTGTTCCTGTCAACCAGCACTATGCACTCTTGGCCTGAAGTTGTTGGTGCGGCCCGGTGCAGCTGGTTCAGTTAATGTGACTGTGGCGGTCAGAGTGGGCACAAGGAGCTCGTTGACATGTGGTTCACGTCACATTGTAGGTAATATGATCCCCGAAGGATTTTTTGTAACATGTATTAGTGGTCTGCAGATTGACTACAGAAATTAAATCAGTGCTATAAGAGAATAATTGTGTGCCAAGAGAGCTGTGCGCTAATATCCTGCATGTGGTTTTTTGCGTTGACTGGACAAATAGGAAAATAAAGTAGCAGTATTTTGGAGCTATGCTTTCTACATCGAGAACACAACACACCATAACCATTAGTTACATACTTACAGCAGCAGTGATGTTCAGGATATCACCTGCTAGAAGGTCAATGAGGAGACTTCATCTAATATTGCAGTTATTAAAATGGTTCAAGCTACTGTGATGTATGGACTTGAAAAAAGTAAAATTTGTAATGAGCAATGAAGTTTTGTTGTAGGATGTTCGCAGTTATCGGAGCACTTTTGAAATCAACCTCTGAAAAATGCCACTCCCCCTTCCCCTTAACATCATATATTCTGACATGCAGACTGACCGGAATGCACCCGTTAAAGTTAATGGAGGGAAAAATTCCTTGTCATAATGTTATATCAAGTGTGTTAGGTAAACATCGTAAATACGGAAATTATTTTTCTGTTTTTTTTTTCTATGCGAAAGTGTAAAAATGGAAAAAATTCGTAAAGTATACATTTTTGTAACAATTTCAGTTTTACTTGTCTTACAAACGAATAAAGTGATCAGATCTATGGCAATATTAATTTTACGTGTGGTGGAGGAATACACTATATGCATTCACATGGATCTACAGCAGGACTTTCAAAAGTGCTGAGTTCACATTCAAAACTCTCTGGTACGAAGGATGTTAAGGTTTTTCATTAAAAATTACTCCATTTTGCCATTCTACATGCTCCAAGAACCAAACTTCTTGCCAAACTTATGCAGGATATTTGTGTAGGAAAATGTTTTTAATGTCAACCTAAAATGTTTATATAATTAAAATGTATTAAAAAGATTATGTTAGCACTAAAAAATGTATTGGCAATACACTGTCCAAAACAGTTATTCCCAAACAAGCTTATGGATTTGCAGTGAATCGCAAACGGACAGCATAAGAATCATCAATGTAAGGAGGCATATCTGCAACAATAGCTAGTCCACATCCAAAGGTAATCAACTGGACCAAGGTTCACTTATCACAACATAGACTAAATCGAAAATGAGCAACCATCAAAGTAAACCGCTCAACAAGCTTATTGTTTGAACTTGCAAAGTAGTGTCTTATCATTTAGCTACAAATAATGTTTTTAAAAAATGAAATTTTACAGAGAATATTAAAACCAAACAAAACATAGTGAGTCTTTACCCAGAATGATAATGTGCACTTTTTGTGAGGTGTACATAATGCTACGAAGTTTTAGTACTAAATGTATGGTAATAATGACTTAAGTAAAGCATTACCCACTGGGTTGATGGAATTTGTGTCACTATATGGAAAGAGATATATTGCGTTAGGGAATACTATACTTGTCGACAAACTTTGAAATAAAATAAATTTGTTTTAAATTCTCACCATTTCCATTTACTTGCATCATGCCATATTGATCAGGTGGAGCCCCCGTACCCTTCAATTATAATTATTAGTTTCACTATGGTTATGATTTCCGAGCTGGTGTGCTAATATAAGTCAAGTCATAAATGCACATCGTAAGAACGGAGTGCTAAATCACTGTAAACATTCACTGCTACATAATTTTCCATTTTCTTGAATATTACTTGTATTATGAAGGGATATCAGAAGATCAGCAGTAACTTGTGAGCTAGGCCAGGTCACCAGTTGAGAAAGTAATAGTGCACCTCAGCACAAAGTGTAAAGTGATGGAATAATAACAACTAACGTTTTTCTTATACTTGGGCTTGAATGACAGGAACTGAGAGTGAATTAGCATTTCAGTCATCAAGGTGACTGTATTGTAGAATTTAGAGTTAAAAAAACCACTGCCCTGAAATTTACATACAAGGCAAAGCAGTTACAATACAATTATAGATACAATAAAATGTAGAAGTGGGAGTGATAGAAATTTAAAATGGATAAAAAGTGTTAACACTGAAATTTTAGCTGAAACTCAGAATGTTGTTAATAATTCATTCTATTGTTTAAACTATTATTAATTTTTTTTGTCTCTAACAACTTTACATTTCATACAGTCTTTGTTAACATTTCGGTAGAAGTACAAAATGTTACTTTAAATAAACAAAATAATTCCATGTTCAGTCATCGATAACTGGTTGTATTGTTGCTTTAAACCAGGCAATTAAGTGCCACACTTTTATTCAACTAAACAGATTTGGGAGTAGGATATTAACGGAATATGGCCAATTTTTTTAATTAACACAGCCTCTAATATAATGCCCTTGCAGACAATATTCGAACAGACATAATGGCACGGCAATATTAGTGTAGCGTACTTCACTAACTGTTGACCGAAAGCACATCAACATTAGACATTACTATGCTGTTTGAGGACACAAGAAACTATACATGATATGGAGAGGCCAGACAAGGTTCTTCCTGTAAATAAAAGTAAGAAACTATAGGTTGAATAAGTTGGCTTTATTGAACGATGGGAACATTAACAATAACTAGCTGGTTCTGGGTTACATAATAAAAACTATGGATCCTGTTTTCGTACATATCCACCAGATCCACAGAATTTTAGGGCTGGTTGTACTGGTGGATCAATCGGCTTAACCGGACTCAACCGATTTTAGAAAGTCTGAGCTTCATCGATTGATGCACCGGTGAATTTTCGAAAACACTGATAGATTCTGCATTCATGTCATTCCAAGGAAAACTGAATAAAGCATTTAAGGCATAGATTTGATGTGTGCCCGTCCCTCCTCATTTAACCCATTCATCCTGCTACAAAAGTGGAGTTTCGATGGACCTCTACTGGGGGCAGTTGACCCGAATACAGCTGTAACCCCCTTCACGATTCCTACGCCCAAGACTTGCACCATAGTGCACCACCCCTCTGAGACCCCCCGGATACTGCCAGTATCAATTGACTGTCCTTCTTTCATGCTCCTAAGAGAGATCTTATGAGGGCGTGATTATTCGGGCCGACCAATACTGCCAAACAACGCCCCCAGTAAGAATACTGCTGGGGAAATGAATGCAGCGAGGGTAATACAGTAGGTACAGTTTTCACAAAACCCCTCGTGTTCTCCCTCCATTCACTGTTTATGTTCCTGCGTGTGTGTTGTGCGTGTAGTGCGAGGGTGTTCAATATTCAGTAATTTTTGGGCTTCTATACCATATAAACAAACGTCGTATTTTTTCGCCATAGTAAAAATTGGCTTTGTAAAACATGTTTTCGAGAATGTCTACCCACACCCCTCCTGGGGTCAGAGTGAACTCGTCCACTGGGAACCACCTTCTACCAGCCTAAATTTTCTTTATATTAGGATGCATGTGATTTTCGCATTAATAAAAAAACAATTAAAACTTAAGCAAACCCAAAGTCCACGCAACAAACTGGGAGCGACAGCCTTGTGGCATATTTAAATTATGTTGCATATCAAATTTATTATCAATTTAATTTCTTTTTATGTTTAATTTGCTTACGCAAATTAATAATGTAAACTTGATGTGTGACAGGTACAGGGGATAGGCATTGCACTGTTTTCACACCCTGCTATAGTTGTCCTGGGCAGGCAGGCAGCCAGTCAGGGCAGGCAGGTGACAACGAAACTTCCGGGGAAACACCATCGGGGATGTCCCAACGTATAAGGACACTCGAGGATGTCTTGAAGTTGAGATAAACAGGGTAAGTCCGTAGAAATAGCTGATATAAGCCATCGACGAGCGAATCAAGGGGTGCCCCCTACGAGAAATAGTGCCGACACAGCTGCGAGGAATCCCCGAAAACGTCCTACCACACCCTCCCTCTTCCCCAGTTGGAGAACACGAGAAACTGACGAGACACGAAATCCTACACAAAAAATCTGCGAGCTATACAGGGGATTTCCCGATTTCTCTCTCGAGAAACTGCTGACAGCTAACTTGAATATAGCAGGATACGGGTTAAATGCAGGGGGCCGTGGCAAGGGGGGTCAGTTGTTCGAGGTCAGTTGTTTGGTAGCCGCGATGTGAGGCGAAGAAGGCAGTTAGTGCGAGAGGCAGTCGTTACACCAGGCCGGAGTTCGGATCCCGGCCGAGTCAATTATCGCCAGCCGAGACGGGAGTTGTTCGGTGGTACAGCTGTGCGACGAGTTAGGTGTTCCGCGTAAACGGGAGTAATTAGTCAGTGTGACGAGAACAGTGCCGAGAATATGAGTAAATTCCCTGAAACGAGTAGCAGCCCCAGACCGAATGGTACCATCTTAGTCGTGCGCTGTATGGCGACGAGGAAAGCAGTCGGTCAGTCAGTAAGTCAATAGTGATGTCACCGGCGAGAGAACCCAGGAACAGCCGAAACTTTATGTGTAAATTCCTGAGATATACCCAGTAGAAGTGCCGAGAACTTATGAGTTCATTTCCGAAAACATAATGGCAGTTACCGAGGTGGGGAAGTCAGAAACGCGAGCCGGACCGTTGCGGAAGTCGCCACAGCCAAGGAGACGCGCTCTCCTACGAGTAACGCCAGCCGAGGTTGCCTAGAAAGCACAAGTCCCGGGAAACCCATCCCAGACTTCCGAGAGAGTCAGTCAAAGCCGCAGGAAGAAGCCAGCTGAGTACAGCACACCAACTAGAGGCAGTCACCAAAAGCCGCAGTCACAGATAAGTAGAGAAACGTCTCCCTTCAACAACCTTCCCGACACATAGTATTCAGCCCACCAGCCCTTTAGGCCTACGACTTGCAGGGGGGCTCAGTCTTGCCAGTGTGTGTAAATACCTATCTTACCTTCAGACAAATAAATTACTGGTGTGTTAAATAACGGAGAATACGAGCATTTGTTTACCCATAATGCAACAACTACAAGCGACCTTAGTCTGCACCAAAGTAATTTAACTGTATAACCTACTGGCCATCAGCCTGTATAACTCAGGTGGCCTAGTAGCGAAAACTGTTCTTGTAGTTTAGTGACGTATAAGTGTTTTGTATGTATTTGTTTTCCCAGTAAATGTGTCAGTGTATTTTTTGAAACACTTGATGCGCTTTCGAGCAGGGATCCCTAGCGGACCTGCCAAGCTTGGCCAGTTGGTTCTGCACATGATGAGAGAGCGGCCGTGTGCTGCACGCCCTGAACTTTTCAACATCTTGTATCGATCTTTATTGTATCCATAGTTATTAATTTTAGCCCATGGGTAGTGCCACTCTCAGCCCCACCAGCTCGAAACGTGCAGGGATTTTATTCACTTAATTATGTTTCATCGGCCACATGCCTCTTTGTCAGTGTCGGCTGCCTCGTATGAGGGAATAAATAGTTAATAGAAGTCGGTGCAAGTTATCTCTTGTTTTTATTTCACTATCGGCGGCCTAATGGACACTTAATATAACTTTGGGTCTTCTACCCAATGGTGCACAGCACCCCTGATCATGTCTTTATGGTGTTTTGGGGGTATGAGACAGGCACTTAATAGATTAATGTTATAATTAGTGCTTTATGAGGTAGGTAGGCATAGACAGGGCTTAACAACATTACCGACGACCTCAATTCGTAGTGCGGGTTAAGCTCAGGAGAACCCACATGAGTGATCGGCCCATCCCTGGATGAGAATCTCATGCTCTGGTGCCCTTTTTTCATCCTTGTAAGTACTATAACACCTGTTCTGCAAACCTAACCTCACTTCTCCCCGCTCTTGAGACCACTACAACCCATCATGTGGGGCCCTTACATGTGGCCACTTTTTGCCTGTAACCTTAACCACATATATTTTTCCTACACCACATGCCTTGCGTCATGTGTCGCCCTTCTGTGTGGCTAAAGTGTTTGTTAAAATCCTAATAACGTAAAACTTGTCCTATACCTAACCTCAATGTGTAAACCTTTCCTTGTAATTGCACGTGCAATTTTCATGTGTCCAATTTCCCTGTTGAAACCTGGTATTTCTGTTGGCCAACCTTTCAAAATTCTTGGCAAAAAACCTGGACCCCAAATTTCCAATTTTTATGCTGAAGGAGACTGTGCCAATGCCAATCAGCAAGAACATCGCCCCAGCATAGGAAAACCCGCAGCATCATGACGACTACCAGCCAACCAACTCCACAATGTTAATGGGACCGAATGCCGTAATTTTGAGGAGTTTCAACCAATTTTCTCTCTCTCCACCAGGCGAGACGAGGAGTTGACAGCTGGCAGCATGTGTGCGTGGTGCAGTACCCTTACCTCTGCTCAGGTGGGTTATCCCTCCCACGCTTGGCGCAGGGGAGGCAGCCAGGGGCCGAATGGTTCGTTGACCCTTGGCGAATATCAGCTGGGCGGAATGGAGTTTCCCCGCCAACCGCGATGTGACAGCAGGTTGATATACTGGTATACCTCCAACGGAATAGTGGAACGGCTGTGCTTGAAGTATGTGTGCACACTGCCGGACCCAGATCCTTTTACGTTAGTGCAACTTCAAACTAGCACCTGTCAATGTGACAACCCTGTGGAAGCCCAGCGAATGTGCGAGGAACTTGTCCTAATAAATAGTGAACTGTATTCTGAGGCCGTGGTACGTACCACTGCGGGCCAGACGGACGAATTGAGTGATTATTGTATAAAATATCGCCAGGTCCGGGGTACTGTCGACACTGTCGGATGAACGAGCTGCAAGTGAGCTATAAACTTTAGAACTAGTGCACCAACCAAATTTCGGAGAGTCAGTAAAAAATGCAACAATGTGCATTGGTGTGATAGACTTAGCCAAGCCCCTTTTGCGTTTAACTCTGTGGCGTCGAGTGCGCCATTACAAGTACGTGATGCAGCAGGAACTTGCCACTGTAAACACCGAGAACGTTTTCGAGTGCGTGTGGAGTCAGGAGCTGCCATTCCCACCTGTTGTTGTATCGAAAACAACCCAACCAGCAACATTTTGTGCTACTATCAACAACAAAAACAACCAGAATGAACGATGCTAACGAGCCTACTGCCAGGGAAGGAGCTCCGAGTTCACATGTGGTGACAGCTGCGAACTGCAGGCCCATCGGCAGTGTATTAACTGGAGCGAGTGGTGTGATCTTGGGAACGATAGCTTCATCTGTCAGCAGTGCACGCCATAGCTCAGCCTACTGCTGCTGCCATGCTCACTCAAAGGCCCGCGCGATCGAACTTCACCGTTCGCCCCTCCCGCAGCTCATTCTTCTCTGCACTTCCATGTGACTTTGCAACAGCATGGTGCTACGCCCACCCAGGTCACAACAACAACACAGCCACGTGGTCTCTCTGCAGCGGCACCGGCATCCACGTCGGACCGCTTCCAGTACCTACCAGGTTTTACAAACCTACCTAGAGAATATCCTGTGGACTTTCTAAATGACTGCACGGGGTGATTGCAATGGTATGGTGTGGAAGAGGAAGACTGGCCAAACTGTGTGGGAGATCGCTTAAATTGTGACGCTGGTCAATGGTGGCACATTATTACGCATTACAGCATAACCTGGGAGGAGTTTCACCGCGCCTTTGAGTGTGGTTTCGCAGGAAAATTTACGTCTATTTAACCACACAGCTGGGTGATCTGTTGACCCTATGAACTGTTGTCGTCTTTTGCCACGCAGAAAATTAATTTAGCGTGCACATACCACCCTCACATATAAACAAAGGAGGTAATGGAATAAGTGGCCATAATTAATCGGCCAAAATTTTACGGTGCCCTCACTACACTTATCCATTATTCAGTGGACAACTTCATGTGCTCTATAGTGATTTTAGAACATACTTCCACATTAACACCTGTGCCACTGCTTCGCGACTTCGCGCATCCGCGTCGGTACCAGGAAGACGAGGCAAAAGGTTGACAAGTTCTAAAGGACACTGACTCTAAAAGTTCTGAAACAGTTTCAAAACCTCCGAAAAACCCATCCTCTAGTGACGGGCCTGATTAGGAGAAAAAGGACCTAAAGGACCAAGTTAAAACCCGCTCAGGACGTGGACCTGCCGCCTGCTCACCGTTTCTGCGAAGGCCAATGCACGCACTGGCATGATGAGTGCCCGAACCGCCTTAAACGGCAGCGTGCCGTGTAACCGTAGTCGGGAAACGACAATTAAAATGGGCAGTGTAAAGCACATATTTGAGCATGGCTATCCACCCCCCATCCTGCAGTCAGAGTGGACTCGTCTACCGCAAGCCACCTGCTGTAACTCTCAAATTACCATCAATTATGGTGCAAGTGATTTTTGCATTAATAAAAATAAAAATGTTAAAACTTAAAAAATACCCAACGTACACACAACAGACTGGGATATACATATTTAAATATGGCATATTTAAAATATGCTGTGTATCAAATTTATTACCAATTCAGTTTCTTTTTATGCTCACACAAATTAATAATGTAAAGTACTTTTTTTGTATTTTAGTGATGTGTAAGTTTTTTGTATGTATTTGTTTTCCCAGTAAATTTGCCAGTGTATATTTTGATACACTTGGCGTACTTTCGAGCAGGAGTCCCTAGTGGGCCATGCTCGACCAGTTGGTTCTGCACATGCTGAGAGAGCAAATGTGTACCACACACACCCCGGCTCTTCAACATCTTGTACCAGTCTTAATGTATCAATAGTTCTTTAATTTATTCTGGAACTTAATAGACTTCACTTCTTTGTTTAGACCGGGGGCAGTGTCTCTCTCAGCCCCGTCACCTCGAAATGTGCCAGGGGATTAATTCACTTAATTATTTTTCATCGACCACGTGTGTCTGTCAGTGTCGGCTGCCAGTACGCCTTAATGCTGGAACCATGTAAGAGCCTCGTTTGAGGGAATAAATAGTGAGTAAAAGCCAGTGCAAGTGTTCTCTTGTTTTTAATTCACTATCCGCCGCATAATGGCCGTGTAACGTACTTTTGGATCTTCAACCCACTGGTGCACCACACCCCTGATTATGACTTTATGGCGTTTTTTGGCGTGTGAGACGGCTCTAAACAGTATCATGTGATAATTAGAGGTGTATGAGGGCGCTTACGCCATCATAGGTAGGCATTGGCAGGGCTTAACAACGTTACCGACTTCGTCGACTGATCGCACAGGATGATCTCAGGAGAATCCACGTGGGTGATCGGCCCATACCTGGATGAGAATCGCATGCTCTTGTGCTCTATTTTCATCCTTGTAACAACTATAACACCTGTACCCCAAACCTAATGTGACACACACCTAAGACGGAAACTGAAGTATCATTTTGGAGTATTCATCACTATTACAGAAGTTGTAAGAAAAAACGGTGTACTAACTTTTTCAATATGCATAAGCTGGACCGTAATTTATAGATGATATTCTGATCAAAAACTCATTTAATTGAGGAAATTAAGTATATAATTCAAACTGCAGAGGCTATTATTTGTCAGGATGTGTGTATAATGATCAGATCATGTGTGTATAATCGGTAAGTGTTCCTTTCACCAGATTATATCCACACTGGCAATAATGTATTGGTTCCATACCTCTGTTATTTGCATACGCACGTGTATACCAGTTTTTTTTTTTGGTTATTCAGTGTTTGTTAAAGTGTGTATTATGTTATTTATGCAATTTTACGCCGTTCGACGGATCTGGACATAATTCGGCAGGGATGACCTTCAGTACCCAACATAAAATACTGTGTAGGAAAAACTGGGTTCCGCACATGACTACACCCCCAAAAAAATATTTCAACTAATATAATGAAACCTGGGTAACGCCGGGTAGGCCAAAATAGGCTCCGGCCAACCATTTGACCCAACACCACCAACCTTGCCCTTCCTCGAAAAAAAATTAAACTTATAAAATGGTACCCGGGAAAGTCGGGTAGATCAACTAGTTTAAAATACAAAGGGCCAGAAGCCCCTAGTGTATACTACCAAATGCATAACAGGAAATTGCTTTTTTTTTTCACTTGTCTTAAGTAAAAAGAGTAAAATAATCTCAGTGTAAAGGTAATAAATTTACGTGGTAGATATAACAAAAATGGAAACAAAAAATGACAGATTTCTTGGTCAGCATATTTCTGTTCATCTGTTTTTTTTTTCAACCGGCAAATGTAATCAATCTTTTTTTCTAACAAACTAATTTTTCAGATTATTTTTTATAAAATGTACAGGAAATTCCCTCTGCAGCAATTTTTAGTTTGGACTAAGTTTAAAAATAACGTTGCTTGAACATCAAAATGACACTCGGGCCTATATTGGCTTAACGTCGGGGTATTAGTGGGATCCTAACCACTTTCCGGCTATTAAGCAACCAAAGCTTACCCACATTTTTCAAAATTGGTATTGTGTTGGCGAAACATTTTATTACTTATACGACGCCAACCAATAAACAACGTTCTGCCAACATTCTTTATTAATGTTTTAAATACATTTTAAGCAATAGTTAAAATTTGAAACCTTTTTTACGCTTATAAGAGTAGTTTCTTTGTTATCTGTTACAATGCAAACCACCCACCATTACAACCTGCGTCCTATAAATCTACTCAGCAGGGATGTAGCGCAAACCCGCCCCCCCCCCTAGTCAATTGCAGTTTCTTCACAAATTTTGATCCAACCTTTGAAAAACATCCTCGTGTATGACGTGTTTCGTTGTTTCCTAAACATACAAAGTTTCACAAGCGTTTTATACTTGTTTTCGTAAAAGGACCTTAATTGTTTTTAAATAGAAATTTTATTTATATTTTATTTACAAACTGTAATATTTCATTAACAATTAATACCAATAAAAACAGGGAGGAAATAGGTGTGCTGGTAATGCCTAGTAACAAATAGTTCTTATGTAAAGGATTATTACACCGAGTGAGCACGAATGGGGTGCATTGTAGTTTTGGTGTAGTTTTCTTGACTTAGTTAAGCTTTATTTGCAGGAGGCGGGGAAATATTCTGGTTGTAGAACTTTAGAAGGACTTCAGAAAAGTGTGAATTAACTACGAATGGACTAGTATATGTGCGAGGAATGAAGTAATATAGAATCCTTACTACCATCACAGTTAACTACAATATATGATTTTTAGCCTACTTTCCGAAGGAAAGTAGGTCACTTTACCGACTGTGTTTTCATTTATGTGACCGTGTGTGCCATGCGCATGTGTCACGACTTAAAAATTTTGAACACGTTAAACGAATTTCACCAAACTCAATAAAAAATACAGTAATTAGTAAAGGCACGCGGCTTTTATAGTTTTCGACCACGCCGGGTACTTACTTCAAAACGGCAGCTATTTTAAAATTGATGGTGCTATGTTATATTTTAGGAACTACTCTACCGATTTAAACCAAATTTTGTATGGTGACAGTACACCATGTAGGCATTGAATTTGGGGATGAATATTGCTGTTAGTTCACTATTTTGGGACACAACCCCACAATAAAAAAAAATATATTTATTACATGATATCTCGAAAACTAGTCTCGGCTCTCAAGACCTCGATGTTCCGAGCCGCCCAAATCTCTCCACTCTAAAACTAGTCACCAAATTTGGCACGCAAGTAACATAATGATAGGCCATGTAAACATATGTAAATCAAAATGATTAGGAACTTATTTTCAAAATGGCGGCCATGCAAATATTATAGGTTTATTTTGTATATCTATCATGCCCCTTCAACCAATTTTGGCCAAAATTGTGTGTGCTTAAAGTGCCCATTAAGAGCATCATATACAATGACAACTAATAGCCACTTTTTTCGCCATTTTGTAAGATAGGGCTACACGAATAAATGAAGTTTTTGTCATATCTCGGGAAACAGTTAACAGATTCCTACCAAATTGTGCAAACAAACAGTACTGCGGTTTGCAATGTAAACTGGTACGTTTTATGTGGGTCAGATATATATTTTAAATGGTGGTCATATAGTTATTTTAGCTTAGTATGCTATATTATCAAAACCATGAAATCAATTCCATCTTAACTTTGTGTACACCCTCAGAAATCTATTTAGGTCCTCTGTCGTATATATGTATTCCTATTTATTTGTCCTAAGGATTCCACTCATGCCGGGTTAGCATACATTAACGACTCATCCTGTATGTTAACACGTTTTCTTATCGCGATTTACCTGCAGCTGAAGCTTGTCGGTTTTATTTAGAAACAGCTTGTATAATTGATTAATAAACCAACTGCAACTGTCTTCAATGCCATTAAAGCATTTCGGCGTGTGGTAACCGCTCAAAAATTTCTTATGTTGTCAGGTATAGGAAGTGGCCCACCCTTTTTTATACGACAGTGAACAAAGTAACTACTCAGAGTGATATTAAGTTTGTGTTTGTTTCATATTTCTCTTTCTTTGTTGGTGGGAATGGTAGAGTCTTTAGGAATTCGGAGGTGGTGTGTGTGCGTGTGAGGAAAAAAGGGGGGGGGGATGTTATCACACCGTCTACCTCTGCGTACGTCTCTGGAAGTGAGGAAGGTTTCATGGATGGAGCAATATCGAATTTGAAGACAAAAAAAAATCTGCCGACTACTACAATGAAATGCGCAGTGAAATTATTAAATGGTGTAAATTGCAGCTTTTACTTAATCTAGCACAAAACTGGATCGTTATCCTTGACAATGCACTGCATCACTCTGTTCAATAAAATAAACACACACATAATCTTCGACGGTGGTAAAATACTACGAGGGATTAGCTACAAACCCAAAATATCGAATTCGTAAAAAATGAAAGAGAATGTGAATCGCTAGACTGCTAGAGCAAAAAATGCACCCGATGTATGAGGTGTTTGGTTGTCCTAAATGTGCCATGTATCACAAGTGTTTTATTTTTGTGTTTAAGTGTAATAACAGAATTTTTGGTTAAACTGAAATTTTATTTATATTTTGCCTACAAATTATATTATTTCTTTTATAATTAATATTAATAAAAACATACAGAAAACAGGTATGTTGGTAATACCTAGCAATAAGTAATTCTTATGCAAAATATTATTACACAATGTTATTACACAAATGCAGTGAGTTGTCCCTTTGATGCAAATTTTCTAAACTCGGTTAAGCGTTGTTTGCATGAGGCGGAGGAATATCCTGGAAGTAGAACTTTAGTAGGGTTTCAGGAAAGTTGGAAGTAACGGCAAATGAACTATAGTAGGATTATTACCATACCATTGTAATCTCAATCCCATAGAGTACCCATGAACATGAGTAAAATTACGAGTAGCTGCTACCTGATAATAATGTAGCATAATGGGCTAATGGAAAATATTATCGTCCATTTTAGTGTCAACTTGCAGAGTAGTGATAGTGGCAGTAACAGTTACAGAAACAATTAAAGAGAAATACCAGACGACGATGGAAGCATCAGCAGAATCATAGACACAGTGTAATGTAAGAGTAACTGTGTTACCGTTAAACATTAATGTATGTCTGTGAAAGTTACGGCATGTTTTGTTGTGAAACCGACTGCACTAGTCGTCATCTATCCCTTTCGCTGATCTTGAGAAACAACACGTATCACACGCGATCGTAGCACTCTACCGTGCATATTGTGGAACAGTACAAGACTCTGCAGTCCGAATCCATGTTACAAACGTACACATGTAGTCTATCTGTTGTTAGTGTATGAAACTTTGTTTTCTTTTTCGGTAACAATGTTCCACTTATCTAAAGCGTTGTAAGTAACATTTTGTTTAAAGTAAATTCGAAAATTAAATACTTACATAAAACAGAACAGACTCTAAAGGAAAATTTAGATAAAAAGTATTTACTTAGAACGAACTACGGTGCCTGGCGGAGGTAACTGGAACTATATTTTCCGCTAAAGGGCGCGCCGAGCAGACGGCGGGCGCGTAGATTTCGCGCGGGAACCCGTAGCGAGTCATTACAGGGAGTGATGGTAAGCCATGTACTCTCACAACCCCCCCACCCCCTCAACACTCTTGCCGGAACCACTCTCAAATCCGCCGCTGACCTCAGCACGCATACACAAGTCACCGGAAGTTAGACGGGGCCGCGATTAACAGAGATATGTGTAAATCCCACAGAGATATATCATTATTTCGGCGAGAGAAACATGGGGAGGGAAACCTTAACAAACATAAATGCGTGGGGAATAAATTAGACCTAAATTAACAATGCAAAAAATTCCCCCCTTGAAACCTTGCTCTTTTATTTTTGATGAAATGCATTTATGTAATATAAAAAATATTAACAAAGGAAGTCGTCTTGAAAGTAAAGAGAGAAAGAGACGACGATAGAAAGGGAGAAGGAATACTTTAGCTGGCTGTGATTAAATTGAATTTCCTATTAAATGGGGCTATGTCTCGGACACACGATTCATAGTTCTTTACTTCAATTCGTACAGGTATGGTTTTTCATATATTACAGTATGTGTCATATTATACGCTTATAATATTTTTGCAAGTAAATATTATTTGATACGAACATCAGTACAGGATTAAAAATATATATGCTATCACCACTGGCGTAAGTTCAAGTACGATGTTCAGAAGAGAAAATGGCTTGAGCGTACAACGCATAAGGGAAGTGAGTGGTTCCCGCAACGAGTGAAGGAAAGTTGGTAGTGTGTGCTAGAGGAGGGAGAAGAGTAGCATATTACGGCTTCCGAGACTGTCCCACGTTGATGAGAAAGTAACGGAATTTTGGAGAATTGGGAGGAGTCTTGTGGGAGGTTAAGTAGATAAATAGCGAAGGGGCTCTTCAAGACTGGTCCGCGTAATCACACCTCGCAGCCGATATTACTTTCGCGTCCAGTTTATCTGGTGTCACATATCCGTCTCATTTTAAGTCAGCCCGAAAAATTGGATTGAAAAAAAAAATG